>JBBPBX010061489.1:0-21106 GCA_038048925.1 Garcialebias charrua | reverse complement strand
GATATATATCGTTATTGCCACCCTTCACAATACATATTGTGATATGAATTTTAGGCCATATCGCACATTCCTAATTATTGGCATTTTGATGATAAACAGACATTTGATTGTCTCTTACTGAATAAAATGTTCATTTTTCTTGGAACAGTTCTGATCTGTAGAACATAAAGCAACAGAAATGATAAATGAGTGAATATAAAGTTAAATGTGTTCATATTGTCTGTTTCAGTGTTTCCTGCAGATGTTCAGCAGACTCTGCTGATCAGAGTAGATGCTTCTGAGGAATGGAGACCTGATGTGAACCAGCAGGACCCAGAACTCCTCCACATGAAGGAGGTAGAGGAGGAACTCTGGACCAGATTGGAGGGAGAGCAGCTCCGTGTGAAGCAGGAGACTGATGCCAGCAGGTTTTCATTCACCGCAGTTCATGTGAAGAGTGAGGATGATGAAGAGAAGCCTCTGTTCTCACAGCTTCATCAGAAGGACCCACTGTCCCTCCACATCAAGGAGGAAGAGGAAGAACTCTGGACCAGTTTAGTGGGAGATCAGCTCATTGTGAAGGAGACTGATGCCAGCAGGGTTTCATTCACTGCAGTTCATGTGAAGAGTGAGGATGATGAAGAGAAGCCTCTGTTCTCACAGCTTCATCAGCATCAAATGGAGGAAAAAGATGTTCCAACCAGTAGCTCCACTGACCAGATGAACGTAGAAGCTGATGGAGAGGAGTGTGGAGGAGCAGAAATGAGAAGGAACCCAGGTCTAAATCCTCATGGAGATGCTTCCAGTTCTTCAGAGACTGAAGTCAGTGAGGAGGATGAAGATGACGAGGATGGGAACAATCCTGACTCTCAGCTGGAACACTTGTCAGACTCTGGGTCAACAACTGAAGACAGTGACAAAGACTGGAAGGAGAGCAGAGCTCCTGAGTCAGCTGTAAACTCTGTCAACAAATGTTTCAGCTGCTCTGAGTGTGGTAAACAATTTCTGCACAACCAGTCTCTTCAGAGACACTTGACATGTCATTCAACAGTAAGACGTTCAAGTCGTTTGGGTCAGAAGAAAAGTGTAGCACACAGGAAAATCCAGACAGGACCAAAATCATTTAGTTGTGATGAATGTGGTAAAATATTTACCAAAAAAGGACATTTAAAACCACACATGAGAGTTCACACTGGACAGAAACCATTTAAATGTGAGATTTGTGGACACAGATGTAGCCAGAAAGGAAATTTAAACAGACACATGAGAGTCCACACTGGCCAAAAACCATTTGAATGTGAGATTTGTGGACAACAATTTAACCGGAAGACAAGTTTAAACATTCACACGAGAGACCACACAAGACAAAAACAATTTGAATGCAATGTTTGTGGACAAAGATATACCAATAAAGGTAATTTCATCTGGCACATGAGAGTCCACACACGTCAAAATCCATATAAATGTGAGTTTTGTGAACAAAGGTTTAGGCGGCAGTCCAATTTAAACTTTCACACACAAGGTCATACTGGACAGAAACTACTTAAATGTGAGCTTTGTGGACAAAGGTTCAGCCATGAGTTAACTTTAAACTTACACAGGACTGTCCACACGGGACAGATACCATTTGAATTTGAGGATTGTTGACAAAGATTTAGTCCATCCATCCATCCATCCATCCATTTTCTTCCGCTTATCCGGGGTCGGGTCGCGGGGGTAGCAGCCTAAGTAGGGAGGCCCAGACTTCCCTCTCCCCAGCCACTTGGAGCAGCTCCTCTGGGGGAATCCCAAGGCGTTCCCAGGCCAGCCGAGAAACATAGTCCCTCCAGCGTATCCTGGGTCTTCCTCTGGGTCTCCTCCCGGTGGGACATGCCCGGAACACCTCACCAGGGAGGCGTCCAGGAGGCATCCTAACCAGATGCCCGAGCCACCTCAACTGGCTCCTCTCGATGTGGAGAAGCAGCGGCTCTACTCCGAGTCCCTCCCGGATGACTGAGCTTCTCACCCTATCTCTAAGGGAGAGTCCAGCCACTCTGCGGAGAAAACTCATTTCAGCCGCTTGTATCCGAGATCTTGTTCTTTCGGTCATAACCCAAAGCTCATGACCATAGATGAGGGTGGGAACGTAGATCGATCGGTAAATTGAGAGCTTTGCCTTTTGACTCAGCTCTCTCTTCACCACGACAGACCGGTACAGCGCCCGCTTCACTGCGGACGCTGCACCTATCCGCCTATCGATCTCACGCTCCAGTTTTCCCTCATTCGTGAACAAGATCCCGAGATACTTAAACTCCTCCACTTGGGTAAGGACCTCCTCCCCGACCCGGAGAGGGCATGCTACCCTTTTCCGGCTCAAGACCATGGCCTCGGATTTGGAGGAACTGATCCTCATCCCGGCCGCATCACATTCAGCTGCAAACCGCTCCAGCGAAAGCTGTAGATCACGAGCTGATGAAGCCAATAGGACCACATCATCTGCAAAAAACAGAGAAGCGATTCTAAGGCCACCAAAACGGATCCTCTCAACACCTTGGCTGCGCCTAGAAATTCTGTCCATAAAAGTTATAAACAGAATCGGTGACAAAGGGCAACCTTGGCGGAGTCCAACTCTCACCGGAAACGAGCCTGACTTACTGCCGGCAATGCGGACCAAGCTCTGACACCGGTCGTACAGGGACCTAACAGCCCATATCAATGGGCCTGGTACCCCATACTCCCGGAGTACCCGCCACAGAACCCCCCGAGGGACGCGGTCGAATGCCTTTTCCAAGTCTACAAAGCACATGTAAACTGGTTGGGCAAACTCCCACGCACCCTCCAGGACCCTGTTGAGGGTGTAGAGCTGGTCTAGTGTTCCACGACCAGGACGAAAACCACACTGCTCCTCCTGAATCCGAGGTTCGACTATCCGACGGACCCTCCTCTCCAGAACCCCTGAATAGACCTTACCAGGGAGGCTTAAGAGTGTGATCCCTCTATAGTTGGAACACACCCTACGGTCCCCCTTTTTGAATAGGGGAACCACCACCCCAGTCTGCCAATCCAAGGGAACTGCCCCCGATGTCCACGCGATATTGCAGAGTCGCGTAAGCCAACACAACCCCACAACATCCAGAGCCCTAAGGAACTCAGGACGAATCTCATCCACCCCCGGAGCCTTGCCACCGCGGAGCTTTTTAACCACCTCGGCGACCTCAGCACCAGAGATTGGAGAGCCCGACCCAAAGTCCCCAGGCTCCGCTTCCTCAGTGGAAGACGTGCCAGTAGGATTGAGGAGGTCTTCGAAGTATTCCGCCCACCGACTCACAACATCCCGAGTTGAGGTCAACAGCACGCCATCCCCACCATAAATGGTGTTGGTCGCGTACCGCTTTCCCCCCCTGAGACGCCGGATGGTGGACCAGAATCGCCTCGAAGCCGTACGGAAGTCATTCTCCATGGCCTCTCCGAACTCCTCCCACGCCCGAGTTTTTGCCTCAGCAACCACCCGAGCCGCATGCCGCTTGGACTGCCGGTACCTATCTGCTGCTTCCGGGGTCCCACAGGCCAAAAAGGCCCAATAGGACTCCTTCTTCAGCTTGACAGCATCCCTCACCGCCGGTGTCCACCACCGGGTTCGAGGGTTGCCACCACGACAGGCACCAACAACCTTGCGGCCACAACTCCGATAAGCTGCCTCGACAATAGAGGCGCGAAACATGGCCCACTCGGGCTCAATGTCCCCCGCCTCCCTCGGAACGTGTTCAAAGCTCTCCCGGAGGTGGGAGTTAAAGCTCCGTCTTACGGGAGACTCTGCCAGACGTTCCCAGCAGACCCTCACAATACGTTTGGGTCTGCCAGGTCTGACCGGCATCCTCCCCCACCATCGGAGCCAACTCACCACCAGGTAGTGGTCAGTTGACAGCTCCGCCCCTCTCTTCACCCGAGTGTCCAGGACATGCGGCCGCAGATCAGATGAGACGACAACAAAGTCGATCATTGAACTACGACCTAGGGTGTCCTGGTGCCAAGAGCACATATGGACACCCTTATGCCTGAACATGGTGTTCGTTATGGACAATCCATGACGAGCACAGAAGTCCAACAACAGAACACCACTCGGGTTCAGATCAGGGGGGCCGTTCCTCCCAACCACACCCCTCCAGGTCTCACTGTCATTGCCCACGTGAGCGTTGAAGTCCCCCAGCAGAACAAGGGAGTCCCCAGGAGGCGCACCCTCCAATACCCCCTCCAAGGACTCCAAAAAGGGTGGGTAATCTGCGCTGCCGTTCGGCGCATAGGCACAAACAACAGTCAGAGCCCGTCCCCCCACACGTAGGCGAAGGGAGGCTACCCTCTCGTTCACCGGGGTGAACCCCAACGTACAGGCACCAAGATGGGGGGCAACAAGTATGCCCACTCCTGCTCGGCGCCTCTCACCAGGGGCAACTCCAGAGTGGAAGAGTGTCCAACCCCTCTCAAGGAAACTGGTTCCTTGAGAGGGTAAAGATTTAGTCATTTAGATTTATTTTTTAAACGGTGGCACAGGTGGTTGAGTTGATGTCTCCCAGCGAGAAGGTTGCTGGTTCAAATCCTGGCCTGTGACGTTTCTGGGTGGAGTTTGCATGTTCTCCCTGTGCATGTGTTGGTTTTCTCCGGGTCTTCCAGTTTCTTCCTGCAGACCAGCAACATGCATGTTAGGCTGATTGGTGACTCTAAATTGTCCCTAGGTGTTAGTGAGAGAGTGAATGGTTGTTTGTCTCGTTCGTCTCTATCTGTCCCTGTGATGGATTGGAGACCTGTCCAGGGTGTACCCTGCCTCTTGCACAGTGATGGCTGAGCATGGGCAACAGTGACCCCTGCGACCCACAAAGGAAGAAGCAGGTAAAGGTAATGTATGGATGGATGGTGTTTCTAGTCTCTTGTTTCTCTTCAAGTTCAAAATACATTTTAAATTCATGTCCATTTGCTGTCAAACTTTAGGCATTATAGTATTTTCTTATACAGGTAGTCCTCGACCTACGATGCCCCCGACTTACGACGTTTCAGACTTACGAATGCATCTCATTATTTAAAAAAAAAACTTGTACTGTACAGTTAGCAAGCACTTAGCCTATCCTAACACAGTTAAGGAGTGAGCTGAATTGTCTCCCCCCTCCCTAGCAGGCTCCATTCACATAAAGGGAGCTAGCTCCCTTTATGTGAAAGGGAGACAATTCAACTCACTCCTTCATCTTTAAAAACTGTGTTATATTACATCCCCCATATGTGTTGGCCTAAATGTTACAGCACTTTTCTTGGGCTTCTCCTATTCCTCAAATGAATGTTGTTCTCCACACCTTGGACAGCTCTGCTTCTTTATATATTTTGCTGTTTCGTGTCCATAATGTTTACATAAAAAAAACCAGAAGGTGTGCATTTCCACTAGAGCTGTGATTTTTGGCTCGAGTCATAATTATGTGCTTGATGGGCGGACCGGGTCGGGCTCACCCCGGCATTACACTACATGCGTTACGGCTCCGCCCCGCTCCGGTCCGACCTCCGCAGCAAATACGCACCCATTATAATCAATGACAGAATTTACACTGGCTCCGCACGGCGGCGGCGAGCTGCGGAGAGCGGACGGCAGTCCGTCAAAATTAGAAAATTTTCTATTTCTGCCGGATGACGGAGCTGTGCCGGAGTCAACTTTTGAAGATTACGTCGCACCAACAGGAAAAGGAACGAGCACAACTTCCGTATTTACAAAATAAAATCACCACGGGCGGACTAATCCTAGCTCTATACGGATTTATTTGTACAAAAATGCTGTCAAACTATCAATTATGACTATTCTATGACTAAACTATTATATTTATGACTATGACTACACCTAATAACGCAATACAAAAATAAATAAATAAAAAAGTATTTTATTCTGAAATGTAAACATCACTTCCTGTTGCTCAAACCATGTAGCTCATTTACGAGAGAAGATCAAGGCAGCAGTCTCTCTACAGTTGTTCTCCTTCTTTCCACCGAATGAATTGTTTTGTTCTGACTTACTTATTTATCACTTGATTTATCGCGCGATCTCGCACGTGTCTTGGAGCGGCGCATCCAGGCTGACCTGAGCAGAGCGGAGGCAGTGGGCGAGGACTCACGTCAGCTGCGACCTGCGGACCGGAGCGGGGCGGAGCCGCGTGCAGTGTAATTCCGGGGTCAGGCTTTTGATGCAGTTTTAACGCTCCGGTTCGACCGGTCTGTTGAGAAAGGTTAAAAAAAATGTCCATCAGCTGCGTTTGCTGACTGTTAATAACTATCATAAACCACTGACTCTTGTTGACAATAAGTCTCATATCTTCCTTTCTTTGAAATACATTTTTAAAACTATCATGTCAAACTGATTTGCTTACAAAAGGAGTAAATGCTTAAGAAGAAAAAAAAGGTTTTGTTTCAAGTTCGGGCCTTTAATTACAGTTAAATGGTCCGATTGGGTCCGGTGTCTGAAAAAATGATACAGGCTCAGGCCGGGTATGATTTTTTTTAGGCCTGAATGTAACTCTAAATTCCCACCACCAACTTGTATGAAGTGTGGGTCAGAACCTCTATAATGGTCCACATTTATCTATATTATGCATACGGTACACATAATTTGATCTTATAAATACTATTCAAATTTGGTGTGTCTTATTTGTTGAGTCCAGTAAAACATTAAGAATGAATTGGTTTCATTTAGTCACAGAAAATTGACGTTTATTTTTATTTTTTAGTTCAACTTTATTTATACAGGTGAATCCCATTGAGCCTCGGGGACTCATTTATAAGAGAGAACTTTAACAAAGAGTGATGACAAGAGTGGATAACAACGGCAACAATAAACAGTAATTAAAGAGGCATACAAATTTACAGATTTTAAATTAAAATAAAATGGCAACCAAAAGGACAGTCAAAAGGAAAAAGTAGCGATAAAACCAAAACAGCTGGATTATAAGGCGGTGTAGAAAACGAAAAACATGAACAGAAGATGGAAGATATTTAAGAAAAAAATCATATTTAAGAAACATATCACTGGATGAGGTAAATGTGCTTTTTATTTGTCCAGTCTAGTGAAAAAATTCAGTGTTTAGTTTTGTTCAGTTTCATAAAACATGTAGGCTGTTTTGTTTTGTGTTTCTTATGGCATTTGTTCGGTAATTGACGGTCCCTAAGAGAATCACTGTGATGAGAATGAGGGAGCCATAGTTGCCAAGTCCGCTCATTATACGCAACTTTGGGCTTGTTTTTTCTAAAGTCGTGTATAAGTTTTGTGAGTCACGGGTTGCAGTTTTGGACTTTTTTAATGTTAAGTCACTTTTGGGCTTGTTTTTCTGTCAGAGTGAAAGCAAAATACGAGTGGTATAGGTAGTTTGTCCCTTCACGCCCCCCCCTTCCACGGATGTTATGTCCAGGCAGATATCATGTTCAGGTGCGGTTGGCACCATGCGACAGGCTGATGTTTTTCAGCAGTAAAAACAATATTAGTGCAAGTTATGACAATTATCAGAGCTTGAGCAGAATACTGACGACTTATTGTAAGTTTCCTTGCACTGATGAGAAGGATAAAGATTGGTGTGGGGGAGTGGTGGCACAGATGTTAGAGACGGTGGGCCTGTGATCGGAAGATCGCCGGTTCAAGGCATGGTACAGACAACATCAAAAAATGTGGGTGGAAAAAGGTGAAACACCCACACCTGCCTCCACCCTCATTCGCCCCACTCTGGGCCCCTGAGCAAGGCCCTTAACCCCCACCATCTGCTCCCTAACAGGTCTCTCTTGAAAATGAGTTCTTGTGGCTCAATGAGACTACTTATATAAATAAAGGGTAAATGAAATGGAAAAAATTGTGTATTTTTGTATGTAACGCTTACACTGTTTCTTACATCATTATGAAGGTGTATCACAACGAATGTTGCAGTAAGAAATCTCCAGTAACGCGGGCAGTGAGGTGCGTCATCTGTTGTAAGTGTTGCTTCATGCTAATGTGCTGCTTATCTGTATATTCATTCAACCTTTATTTAGGCTGGTTAATCTCATTGAGCCTCGAGGACTCATTTACAAGAGAGACCTGTCTACAAACAAAGAATGATGACAACAGCAACAGTAGAATTTCCTTGGACAATCAAAAATAGACAATCATAAGAGATAAATACAGGTTTTTTTTAACAAGTTAAAACAAAGATATCAAAGTAGCAAAACAGACAAGATTATAAAGCAGATGTAAAAAAATCAATATATATGTTACGTGTAAAATGTACATACTCCTGAACTAATTTTAAGGTTTATTCTTTGTGTTTATAGTTCTCACAGTGGCAAAAGTTGTCTGGCAATGAGAATAAAGTTAAAGTAATGATCGTTCAACTAAATAAAGACATCATCAGTTATCAAGAGCTCGTCCATCAAGAGTTACAAGAGGGAGCAACACAGAGCCCAGAGTGACGAGACCACGCTAGAATAAACTCCAGTAAATGGGGAAATTATGGAAAAAAGTATACCGTAATAAAGAATGGGAGAAAGAGCGCACTCTTAAAGAATGGATCCGACCTCATGGGAGATGCGTCAAAGGCACTCTAGATTTTGCAATTGTGAAATACGTGCTCACCATGCCGATTTAATTCAACATGCCAATACTGAGAAGCACAAAAAAAATGTGCACCCTTCTCTTCCATGAGATTTCACTGCCCCAAAACAACGTGACAAAACAAAGAAATTAGCTAAAAATAGCAATGTACACACAATCAGTGAGTCCCAGAGGCTTAATGGGATTAATTTGTGTAAATAACGGTTGAATTAATGTTGCATATGCAAAATGTATTTTTATTTTTTAGAGCATAAAAGTATGTTATTCAAAGTGTTTAGCATAATTTTGCTGTGTAGTGCTCTGTTTTACACAATATGGTGGGTTGCCAGTTGGGCTTGTTTTCATAGAGATCGTTGCTTGTTTTAGGCTTGTTTTCATGGAGTTGATTGCTTGTTTCTACGGCGAGATCTGGCAACAATGAATCATCTGCCAACAGCGGCCCGTGGGTGAAATGGCACGAAGACACCGCTGAATCCACGGAGCGAATGTGTTGAAGATCCAACCTAGAAGTAACATCACCAAGGTGTAAACCGTGGAGACAGCGGGTCCAACAGACTGGAGGAAGCTGTGGAGAAATATCGGGTCTTTTTGAAGGAATAATCTCATTCCTTTTGGAGACAAAATGAGTTCAGGTTTGTTTTTTCATTCTACATCAGACTATGTTAGCTAGCTGTGGTTTCTAGGTAGTTGCTTGATTTAACTTCTTAACAAGAACTTGTGAATATCTTGTCCGTGTTTGTAGCTTAGCATGCTAACAGAAGCTAGCGCTAAGATGGAAAATATCTAAACTAAAATATCAGATCAAGAATCGGGAGGGTGTTTTATCCTTAATTATACTCCGTTTGGAGCTGAAGTATCCAAACTAAAATCATCAAGGATAAAACAACCGTTTTACACTTTAGCAGAGAAGATATTTAAGGCTGTGTCTGAAGTAAGGGGCCTGTGTATGCGTCGAAGGGCAAGGCCACATTTGTTGTTCTTCTTGTGTTAGAAGGCCACATTTGTAGTGTTCTTCTTCTTCTTGTGTTTAATGGCGGGTGGCATCTAACGTTAAGATGCATTATCGCCATCTACTGTGTTGGAGTGTGGGCCAGAGTATTTTTCAAACCTACCGTACTACCTACCTAAACTATATTCTTGTATACAGTTTTGTTTCCTTAAGAAATTTAATAAGTACCTCATTTATCTTGTCATGTTTAACTAACACCCTGTCCACTCGTAATGTCTCCATCCCATATTTTCTTATTTCCTGTTTTTCACAGTGGATTATTACATGTTCTACCATGTCCATGCCACAATCACAAAGACCTGTTGGATGTTTCCCTATCAAATGCACAATTTTATTTAATCCTGTGTGACCAAGCCGTAATCTTGTCATCACCACTTGATCCTTTCGACTTCGTCCAATCATTTCCATTCTCCCTACTTTCTTCTGTATCTGAAACAGATGACGACCTTTAGGCCCTGTACACACGTAGCCGTTTATCATTAAAACCGAACAGTTTATCATGCGGTTTAGCCTTTCATCCACACGTGAACGCCGGTTGATGTAACTATAAACGAATAATAACAAAACTCCGGCCAAAGTGAAGATTTGAGAACTCTCCGTTTTCGAGTCTGCGTGTGAACTTTCAGAACGGAGCTTTCTGCTCCAGCTGGACCGGTCCAGCTGGAGCGGCGGTCACGTCACATAATGCTCTAAAAAAAGCACTAAAAAGTCAACATACCTGCTCTGACATGATTCCTAGTCGACATTTTGCTGCGTTTTATTAACTTTGTACTCCAACACGGTATTTAATAGTAGTTAAACCTCACGGTCTGTCCACACAAACGAAAGAAAATAAATAAATAAATAACAGGAAGTCGCGGCTGCATGGGTGAAGGGTTGTGACAGCACTACACTGCCACCTATGGGTTCAGCTTATTCATTACAACTTTACAACGTTCTGTGGTGAAAAAAACGGGACATGTAAACAAACATTTTAAATATTCGAACATGTATGGACAGAGATATTTTTTGTGTGCAAATATTCGTTTTTCAAACACCAGGCTACGTGTGTACACCCATAGCAAAAATTGTCTTGCTCATCTGTGGTTCAATCTCGTCTTCTGAGATCAGTTTGAGCTTTCTCATATATGTATCATCTTGTGATCATTTGTTTCTGAGTTACTGCTCCTAAGGGTCCCTTAGGAGCAAGAGTTAAGCTGAGATGAGACAAGACATCCCTGAGGTTGAGTTGAGATAACCGTTTGAGCCATACTTGAGAAATAGGATAAACAGCAGAGATCTCATGATTGTCTGCCTCTGATCTCAATTATGTCTTAGTTATTTGGAAGGAGAATTAAAGAGAATAACATGAGATGAATCTGAGACTTTAATCAGACACATCTGAGAAGTATGAGCCCTAAAACAGATCTTACCATTGTCTCTTTCCTGTCTTAATTATTTCTCTTAAATGTCTTACTGAGATGAATCTGAGACTTTAATGAGACAAATTTGAGAAGTATGAGCCCTAAAACAGATCTTACCACTGTCTCTTCCCTGTCTTAATTTTTTCTCTTAAATGTCTTACTGAAGCTACATATGAGAATGACATTTGAGCCATATTTGAGAAATATGAGAACAAATGGAGAATATAATTTAAAAATTATCTTTAGTATAGAATTAACTGCAAAAACAATACTCATTATTGAAAAGTTTAACCATTTTATTAGAACAATCTTTGGGTACACTGCAAATATTACCCATCTAAAAATAAGTAAAAAAAATACTAGATAATAGTCAGAATCATCTCAAATTAAGTGAAATAATCTGCCAGTGCAGTAAGATAATTGCACTTGGTAAGATTTCTTGAAATAAGTAAATATTTCTAGGCTTTAGACAAGTGAGAAATATCTTAAAACAAGTTGTAAAAACTCATTCCAAGTACTTTATGAAGTAAAATAAACTCAATACTAGTCTTTTAATGCTTCTTTCAGTTTTCATTTTATCTCACTTTGAGAGAAAATATCTTAAAACAAGGGCAACTAAACAAGATTGATCTAAGAACTATTAATAGATTTTCCATCTTAAAACAAGACAAAGCATTTACACTAAAATAAATCAGGCATATATTACATATGACCTTTAATTAAATTGTCTGTTCAAATTGCAACAATTGTCAATCATTGTACCGGTACACATGAATGTCAAGACAAATACAAAGGCACTGTGTGTATATAAAAAAACATTACAATTCAATGTAAATAACAGCTTTCAGGTCAAAATTTCCAACACAGACCTGGAAGTTAAGTGGAAGAGCTCTACTTCTCAATAATATGTTTCCACTCTGCCATGACTTTTTTGTATGAGCCTGTGGTGTCTTTCTCGTGGATATTGTCCTTTAACACTTCAGTCTGAATGACAGACAGAAGGGTTGCCACACACTTTGGATAGGTGAGATGCATGGTGTAGTAGTATGCCATCAGATACAGCAAACCTTCACCAAGGTCTTCTTTGGCAAATGTAGTGATGGGAGTGGTTCCAATGGCCAAAAGACAGCGCGACTCATCCAAGACCAAAACAGGGCTGAAGAAAGATCTCCTCTGGAGGTACACAGCTGGATCTTCGGCTGGCTAAAAAATACAAAAACAAAAAAAGGACAAAAACATTTATTCAGGGTACAACAGAGAAACTGAAAAGCTACCAGATCAGTCCAAATCCTTAGCAACAAATATGTACTGTCCATACATCCATGATGACAACAATAGAATAGATGTGTAACAGAGCATATTCATATAGTATACAGTATATATTTTTTTTAAGTTGATATTCATGCCAATTAAATACCCAGTAACTTGTGCCTCAGTCACAAGAGTGAGTCCTAACGCACTTTGGGAAATGACAGATACTGCACTTCCGATGGTTAAATCTAAAATTATTTCCTATTTGGATTTTGATTATGTATACAATCATGTTGAAGGTTTTTGAAAATGAGCTTAAGTCAGTTTATTTACTGTTATTTTTTAAGTGTTTTCTGTGGAAATTTACAAGTGTTTCTGTGCCATTTGTATTATGGGTGGCCACCCTATGTCATGTGACAATGCTGCAGATTTCCAAATATAGATTATGCTGTTTTATGACCAGGCATGCATACAATCGCCATACGACAATTAAACTGTTAATTTGTCAAAATACAAAATGAAAGCCTTTGTGGACATATATTAACTGAAAACAAATAAGAACAAATACCAACCTGAAGGACATGAAGCAACGCTTTACTGGCATGTCCCAGCTTCTTGGGTGGTGCAACTGGTGATGGGAAGATGGTGAGTTCCCTGAACAGGGCTATTTTTTCTTCCACTAGAACAGAATAAATGAACTTCTTAAACATTTATCTGCCCAAATTAGATTGACAGCTTCATCTTCAGTTCACAAAACAATTAGGGGTGCAATGATACTGAAAATTCACAATCTAGTTTGATACTTTAGTGTCAAGGTTCAATATTTTTTCTATACAAAAAAGAGAAATTTCCATGCCCTTCACTTTTAGTTCATTTAAATTAATTAAAACCATTAGTTTAACCTCACTGAGTAGAGTTTTTTAATTAAATATTGCTAAAAAAGCAAGTTTTCAGATGCAGATCCACTGAGCCTTCAACGCAGCGCATCTTAAGAAAAGTTAATAAAATAATTTTCAAAAATCTGTAATGTTATTACATAGTGCATATTGAACCTAGAGCACTACACTGAACAATTCAGTACAGATGCATGTTGCACCTCTAGTGGTCTATGCACCCATTCTCCATAACCTTCATTGGCTTCCTGTCGCCTACAGAATTCAGTACAAAACTGCTCTCATTACACATCAATGCTTACATGGAGCTTCACCAGATTATCTAAAGGATATTCTTATTCCATACTCATCCACCCGGTCTCTACGGTCACAGAACAGTCATCTACTTCACATTCCGAGAACCAAATTAAGGACCATGGGAGACCGGGCTTTCAGTGTGGCTGCCCCCCGCCTGTGGAACTCTCTTCCTGACTGCCTGAGAGCTCCACAGTCACTGGTTGACTTTAAGAGCGGCTTGAAGACCTTTCTTTTTAACCAAGCATACTCTGCCTCCTCATGATTCTATCTTTGATCTTAGTTGATACTGTTATTGATTTTACTTGTTTTATTACTTGTTTTATTGACATTTAATTATGTTGCACTTTGTAGCACTTTGAGATTTTCATTAATGAAAAGTGCGTTATAAATTGAATTCATTATTATTATTATTATTATTACAGTATTATGTTCAATACACAATATGTATTGAACATGCAACATTTTTTTTAATTTAATTTATCAACTTGTCTACATGTGCTTAGGGGTGGGCGATATATCGAATATACTCGATATATCGCGATATTTTAAATGTACGATGGTTAAAAGGGCTTTATCGTGTATATCGAGGATCCTCCTGCTGTCGCGCGGGCGCCCACTCGCCCCCCTCCTTCCTGCAGGCTGCAGGAGCTTCAGAGACTCAGCACAACATGTAAACACGGCAGAGCGCTGCACGCTGCTGAGGGGGAAAAACAATGTTCTTTCTGAGCTAGTTTGGATTAAATTGTCAGATGAGGGCATAAAAAATGTTTTTGTAGACGATGCTGAAAATAGTCCCGAAGAAAGGTCCGAACTACGAATCTTTTTCACCATTTAAACAGCGGAGTGGAGCATGATGAAACAGCAGAACCAAGTGTTTTTCCAGCTGCTGCTTCATTAAAACAAACCACGGGTCTGAGCTCATTTAGTCATGCGTGCACCGCAGAGAGAGGTGGAGACATTATTAAATCAGCATTTTATCATTATCGCTAAAGACACGGTCCTTAGCGGCTAACAAGATGGCTAACGCGTTAGCCGTCTTCTTCCACAGCTGAGACTAACCGTGTCTTTAGCGATACAGCTGATTTAATAATGTCTCCACCTCTCGGTTCACGTTTCTGAGTGGAGGCTGTCGTGTTTTTACACAAGGATTCAATGCGACACTTTGTAGAACAACTTAGAGAACGTCTTCGTGAATCCGGAAACAACCCCCTGACCCTTTCACAATAAAACCGGATACAGTACACAGAGGCTCACATTTACTGCAGTACACAATACCTGTGATAAATCTGTTCTTGTTCAGAGGTTTTGCAGACATTGCCTGAACTTGGCACAGTTTGAAACTTGTGCACACATTTTGTGGTTTGTTGTTAAAAATTACCAGCACATGCAAATAGTTTAGAGTTGTTACCTGTGACTGTTCTGGGTCAGTAAATTTTATGGCCACTGTTTACACTTTTGTTTTTGTATTTTAAAGGCCTTAAATGTTTTGATTTAATATTTTTTTAATGTTAAAAGCACAAGAGCACCTTTTTAAGTTTAAATTATTTATTCTTCCTTTTTGCTTGAAGTACTTTTTATTTATGTGTGCAATTGATGGTTAAAATAAAATATTTAAGTTTGTTCAAATTTAGTGTTGACATTTTTTAATCAATTTTGAATCATTTTTTCATTGATTTTGGAGATATCGCGATATATATCGTGTATCGTGATATAGCCAAAAAATATCGCGATATAATATTTTCCTCATATCGCCCAGCCCTACATGTGCTGTGTAGAAAGCTCAAAGGATCTGCGTTCGACTACTCCACTTGGGAGCGTTGTTGAGTGCAGATCCACTGAGAAACTTGCAACTTTAGCAACACAATTTAAATTAAAAGTTAAGAAGGGCATGAAAATTTCTCTTTTTTGTATTGCAAAAACACCAAACCGTAACACTAATGTATCCAACTGAACCGAATGGTGAAATTTCTGGATCGTTGCACATATACATACACACACACATATATATATACATATATATACACACACATATATATATATATATATATACATATATATATATATATATATATATATATATATATATATATATATATATATACATATATACATACATATATATACACATATATATATATACATACATATATACATACATACATACATACATACATACATACATACATACATACATACATACATACATACATACATACATACATACATACATACATACATACATACATACATACATACATACATACATACATACATACATACATACATACATACATACATACATACATACATACATACATACATACATACATACATACATACATACATACATACATACATACATACATACATACATACATACATACATACATACATACATACATACATACATACATACATACATACATACATACATACATACATACATACATACATACATACATACATACATACATACATACATACATACATACATACATACATACATACATACATACATACATACATACATACATACATACATACATACATACATACATACATACATACATACATACATACATACATACATACATACATACATACATACATACATACATACATACATACATACATACATACATACATACATACATACATACATACATACATACATACATACATACATACATACATACATACATACATACATACATACATACATACATACATACATACATACATACATACATACATACATACATACATACATACATACATACATACATACATACATACATACATACATACATACATACATACATACATACATACATACATACATACATACATACATACATACATACATACATACATACATACATACATACATACATACATACATACATACATACATACATACATACATACATACATACATACATACATACATACATACATACATACATACATACATACATACATACATACATACATACATACATACATACATACATACATACATACATACATACATACATACATACATACATACATACATACATACATACATACATACATACATACATACATACATACATACATACATACATACATACATACATACAAATACATACATATACATACATATATATATATATATATAAATATGCGCATACATACATATATACATACAGCAGCATTGTGTATGAAAGACAGCACAATTACTAACCTCCATTCGGGTTCTTGGGTGGCTTTAACACCTTCTTCCAAACACCGTAAAACTGAACCATAGAGCAAAAGTGTTCCCATCTCTTCTTTAATTCTGTCAGACGTTGCCCTTATCCAGGATCCGCCATAGCTCATCCATCACCTACGGTGTGCAAGAAAGCATTAACACCTGCCGCAGTGCTTTCTTTTTGAGAAACCATAATAAAAAGTAAACCACTTACATTGTGAATCTCTTTGAAGCATGGTTTTACCAAAGGAGTGGATGTCTGGGGAGGTGGAGGTGCTCTTTGAGGTGAAGAAACAGTTCCGGTTTCATTTGATCCAGTTGTATCTGATAAGGTGGGATTTTCATCCTAAGGAGAAAAAAAAGAAAAAAAAAGATTATTACAGGAGTTACAAGCAAAATGTGTTGTGCTAGGTGTTTTCAGCTCAAAGGTGGTAAAAACTTGCCTCTTTGTGAACATGAGCCCACAACTGTTTCCGCCTCATAAAGTTTTCTGGCCCTGGAAAAAGGTCTCGTAAATCATCACGACTGAGGGTCTGGAGCAAGACCTCATCTATGTTGGCAGCTGTAAACACAAATTATTAACTTTCAGAATTATAAAGTTGAGTTTACAAAAATTAAATAAATTATTTTCATATTTAAAACAAGTGTCAGTGTGAACAACAAACAATTCAGTTTGACAGTAATTTACATAATATATTTAATTTAAATACATAAGCATGGCTTACCATTTAGAACTGATATTGTAAAATCATCCAAACCATCCAGGATTTTCTTGTTTATTTAACTGCACTTTTTCCTGAGGACAGAAAGAAAGATGTCAAAGGAAAAACGGAACCAACTTACTCTGGCTTCTAACCCCAGTTTAACAAATTTGATGAAAAGTTAGTTAGCTGTTAGCTACAGTGCTGCTCACTAAGTCCTCACGTGATCGTGGATCGATCTCTGCAGGTCGGATCAGAAAAATCTGATACGTAAATTATGCTGGTATCGAAGCAGAATACCGATACCGGAGCGGCCCATTCCCTATAAAGTTAACTTCATCCTGACCTAGTTCAACGTCTTTTGTCTGAAAATAATCTTAAAATAAATATATAAGTTATATCATTAAAAAAATGTACATATAGATCATGCCATTACCTTTCAGACGTTTTGTTTTTTCCTGTTGGCTTTAATTTCATAAACTAAACTGGAATTCAATAAAATAATTCTAATATTTTAATGGTTTTATCAACAGAAAATATAAAATTGTCCGTTTAGACTGTAACTATGGTCATTTCTTAACCTCATTAGCATCAAGCTAACTAGCAAGCTAGCATGTTTTAAGGCAGCTAACGACTCACGGTGCACTATTAGAATTGATTAAACAAAACATGGTCACCAGGCTGTAATGAGTGCAGTAATTCAAAACTGGAAACAATCTGAATTTGATAAAATAAAAATAAAAATGTCTCATTACCTTAGCTGAGTTTGGTCCACGTGCTGCTTCTCTCTGCTGACTGCTGTGACGATGCAAGACTCCAACAGACGCAACCAAATGAGAGCAAGGAGGGGGGGGAGGAAACAGGTGCAGAACATAGCAGTCTGTTTCAAGCTTATAAAAAGCGAAAATGATGTGCATAATAATGTCATAGTAGAACTATAAATTCTACATTAAATATTATGCCTGTTGTAATCCCCTTTTTAAAGATATTACTATGCAAGTTAATGACAGTGTTGGTATAACCCACCCCCTGCCCTCTAGCATGGATGTGCCCGCCCGCCAAGAGTTCAGAGTTCAAATTATGATTTTGGACAGGAAGCACAGATTTTGCTCTTAAAGGAGCTGTATGTAACTTTTCTAACAATATATTTTTAACATATTTCTTCACTCTGTCACTACCTCCTGACATACTGATTTTAGACAAGAAATCTCTGAAAAAACTATTGTCCCCTTGCTTCTCTAAAAGTAAGGTAATGTTGATCAGTTTAAATTATAACATTTGATCTGAACTAGTCTATATTTAATTTTAATGTCTGTTAACATCATATCTACAGGAAGGAGCCAGTGCAGAGAGAGAGAGAGATAAGCCCCTTTTCCACCGGTCGGCTCGGGTCGGATGTTACGTCATATGTGCGTCGCAGAGACCCCCTTTCATCCTTTTCCACCGGATATTTCGAGCGGAGCCGCGCGAGATTTCCTGAGATTTTCGGGCTGCTTTCAGAGGGGTACTGAAGCGAGCTCACCCGCTCCGGAAGTAGGAAGGAGGAGACGAGAGCTGTTTTTACGGAAGCGAGGGACGCGATCACTGCAGGACTTTTACATGATAAACACGGTAAAAACAATTATTATTTTTTAAATTTATAGCAAAGATGGGTCTTCAGCTGAACGTGTCCTTAATAAAATCACGTACTGCTCAAAACTGCAGGATTTTAAAAAAATAGGTTCGCCACGAGCAACACGCGGCGCGCGGGCGGCTTTATGTCTTTAAATGTAGCTCAATGAACAGATATAAAATATATTTCATAGCTGACTTTAATAGTACGAGGGCTCCTGAGCTTAACCACGCTTTAATATTGTCACGTATGGTCAAATGTGCTGCATTTAAAGTAGTTTCGCTTTGACTTTTTCCAAAACCTGTGTTTGCACAACGAAAATAAATTATAAAAATTCGAATTTTATTTCAAATAACTCCAACAGGATACATTTCGTATATGAACATGTTGTGATCACACTAGATTTTTTTGAAAAATATCAGCTTTGTGGTTTTTGATAGAATTGATAATATGTGAAACAAAGTAGAAAATAATGGACGTAGGTTGACACATTTATGTCTATAAAACATTGAATTTTATTTCAAATAACTCCAACAGGATACATTTCGTATATGAACATGTTGTGATCACACTAGATTTTTTTGAAAAATATCAGCTTTGTGGTTTTTGATAGAATTGATAATATGTGAAACAAAGTAGAAAATAATGGACGTAGGTTGACACATTTATGTCTATAAAACATTGAATTTTATTTCAAATAACTCCAACAGGATACATTTCGTATATGAACATGTTGTGATCACACTAGATTTTTTTGAAAAATATCAGCTTTGTGGTTTTTGATAGAATTGATAATATGTGAAACAAAGTAGAAAATAATGGACGTAGGTTGACACATTTATGTCTATAAAACATTGAATTTTATTTCAAATAACTCCAACAGGATACATTTCGTATATGAACATGTTGTGATCACACTAGATTTTTTTGAAAAATATCAGCTTTGTGGTTTTTGATAGAATTGATAATATGTGATACAAAGTAGAAAATAATGGACGTAGGTTGACACATTTATGTCTATAAAACATTGAATTTTATTTCAAATAACTCCAACAGGATACATTTCGTATATGAACATGTTGTGATCACACTAGATTTTTTTGAAAAATATCAGCTATGTGGTTTTTGATAGAATTGATAATATGTGATACAAAGTAGAAAATAATGGACGTAGGTTGACACATTTATGTCTAAACATGCTAACTCTAGCTTGTTGGAATGGTTTGCTCCAAAACGCCTTTAACTTGAAAACAAGACAGAAAACAAACATAGAAAACAGCTTTGTGTTTGGTATTTTAAACGGATGTATAAACGGACATGGACACTTTTTAACATGGTGTTAAACTCTGAAACTGGGAATCGATCCACGCCTAAAGTCAGCTGTGACTGTTGTCCTGTCCCTCGTCCGTAATCTCTGAAGTGATCGGCTCATAAATCTGCTGTGGAAAATGATCTATCCAACAGTCGGAGCTCTTTAGCTGCTGAGCGCAGCACTAATTTGTCAGAGTTCTCAGTGAAAACAGCTGCTGCTGCTGGAAACCCGTTGATCCAAACAACCGGAGCCATTCATCACCCAGGTTCGTCTGGAAGCCCATCAGAGGTTCAGGGTTTTGGACCTGATTGTGTTGTTGTTGTGCCGTCTGCGGCCCTGTGATGTTTCACCCATGCTGTAAATATTTGAGGGCGTTCTGCAGGTGAGCAGAGGGGAAAGGGCAGCCGAACGTGTTTACAGAGGACGACGAGGAGAAACCGATCCACTCGGGAGTCTGCCGAAGCTCCGGCTGCTCAGAGACTAATCAGAACTGAGAGCTGATGTATTTTTGTAACGAGCTGACAGCAGATTTCCACCCCTCGCCTCAGATGAGGGCCTAATCAACATGGTCACAGTGTTTCTGTGGCGGTGACAGCTCTCAGCACGACGGCCGTGACCAAAACAAAACGTCAGTGGACGGATGAGTGGGCGGACGGGGTCAGTGTTTGGGTGGGCTTCGGCTTTAACTCCTGCGGCCTTCGGCTCGTCCGCTCAAAAGACTGATTGTTTCGGCTGCGTGGCAGATGGTTTACACGGAGGCGAAAGATTTCCGTGTCTCACATGAAGATCTGATGAGCGGCCGTCCAAACCGTCACCATCTGAGAAGAAACCAAACA
>JBBPBX010061487.1:10913-21107 GCA_038048925.1 Garcialebias charrua | reverse complement strand
TAATATCAGTCGGCTGAGGTGGCCATCTTGAATTGGGTTGGCTCCTAAAGTTAATCAGTTGTAAATGTTCACAGTGGCACAGTTGGTAGAGCTGTTACTCTCGATGAGCAGGTTGCTGGTTCAAAGCCCAGTCAGGGACCTTTCTGGGTGGAGTTTGCATGTTCTCTCCATGCTGCGTGGGTTTTCTCCAGGTACTCCGGTTTCCTCCCACAGAACAAAAACATGCATGTTAGACTGACTGGTAACTCTAAATCTTACCTAGGTGAGAGTGAGAGAGTGGTTGTTTGTCTCGTTTGTCTCTATGTGTCCCTGTGATGGACTGGAGACCTGTCCAGGGTGTCCCCGCCTCTCTCACAGCGACTGCTGGATATTGACCCCGTGACCCAGAAAGGAAGACGCTGGTAAAGATAATGGATGGATGGATGATTACTTTATGAGTTGCATTAAAATCTGTCCAGTGGTTCATGAGATATTTTGCTAACAGACACACACATACAAGCAAAATCATTATTGTCTGCTGCTTAAGGCAGTAAATAATAATTTGCCTATAGGCAAAAAGAAACAAGTAAAGAAATGGGTGTGAGACTCGTAAGGTCTATTGTGAGGATGAGGAGGGAACAAGCTATTCATGTCTGCTGCCATGAACGGTGGGTGATCATGTACTTAACTGTGTTTGTTGTGCTGCCATGAACCACTGGATGGATTTTAATGGAACATTTAATCAATGAATGAACATTAACAACTGATTAACTTATAGGAGTCAATTTGATTCAAGATCAGCCAACCATACAAAACAAAAATGGCTACAACTCTAATTTGACACACACTGAACAACAACTCAGTGTGGAAGTAGTTGAGGATCATCCTCATCACATAACCCAAGCACAATCTGAACAAGACTTCTCATTAAAACTCTGTAATGCAGGGCAATGGGTGATACTCGTTCTTTCAAAGAATGCTCCTTTTATTTAACCAACGCAGCAAAAAAGTCTCACATTGGTAATGAATTATATTAAAAAAGGATCCTGTGGCTGTAAAAAATATACTTTTTAATTTCAACTCATTTTTAGTTTGCATCAAGCAAACTGAACTAAAAAGAACAAAAACTTGGCAAGAACTGCCCAAAGCTTTAATACACCTTGCAGAATGGAGGAACCATTATCTGCAAGGATAAAACATGCCTGAGAAAATCAAAAAACATTAAAGGGGTCTTAAGAAGTCTAGCTTTATGGATTGTTTAGTCGCCCAAATGGAAACACGTATGATGATGAATTGATGGAAAATGGCTTCAGTTTGTTGTGAAGCATATGGTTTGGACTTTGGATCACTGTTAAAAGGTCACTTGGTTTAATTAGTGCAGATTGTGCCTGTTCCATAGTGAGGATAGACAAAATGACCAAGTGTTACATTTTCTGACCACACAAGCTCATTTCAAGCTGACAACTCCAGGGTTCATCTGGCTAAAACTGTATAATGAGTCGTTTGTTCACAATCACAACTTTTAAATGATTGAGAACAATCTCAGAAAAAAAATGTGGTTATCAGACTGTGCCATCTTCAATAATTTACAAAATATAATCTGTGAAAGTGAACAATTTCATTAAGAAATGCTTCAACAACTGCTGAGCACAGCAGAGGGTCAGTCCGGCTGCAAACAGCAACCAGTGGTACCAGGAAACTTTCATTAGTGAGAAAAAGAACGGACTTAGCTGGTTCATCTAAACCTCTTGTTTTGTATCACCTTACGTCACTTGAGAGGGTGCAAGGCCACTCTTATTTTTAATTTAGTATTTGGAACTAATGTTTAGATGTTGTTACCACGAACACAAACAGAGAAGAGCACCTTATCCTTCTCGTGGAGGAAAACTAGGCCGTCCTGAGGAGGGGTCACTTTAAATCTGGGACAAGCAGTCAATGTGATAATGGTCAAGGTGAGAAAATACAGAGGAACTGAGCGGGACGTTTCACGTATGAGCCGGCCGGTTGTTGTTTTGAACCCGTTTACTCCCAGCATGCACCAACGTGTGAACAAAAACATGGGAGATATCTTGGTGTTTGATATTTCTGTGAACAGCAAAAGAAAAGACCCGTTTGTGTCTGAACACTGGGGATACGTTGAATAAAATTGGTATTACGCGTTGAAATGTAATCCAACGTTTTATAAAAGAAAGTGAGATGATTATCATAGAGCAGAAAGATGACTTTCAGAAACAGCCTGAGTAAAGAATAAAAACAAAAAGCTGGTTTTGTGATGAAATACATCACTAATAAAGGGACTCGATCTTTCTGCTAAATTCCAGCTTGTGATTTTGGAACAGACTGAACTGCATTGATTGAAGCTCTATTTTTAAATAAAGGCTGACATTCTTGTTCTTCTAGCAGAGTGGAGATCTTGTGTTTTCTGACTTGAGAAGAAGAAAAACACTCCACATGGCAATCAAGAGTCAAATGTTACAAAAACAAAGGCACATTTTTGACAAAATGACAAAAACTTTAAAAGAAGAATTTAGTAAAACTAGAGTTAACCTTGATCCACCTTGTTTTAGTTTTGTTGAGCTGAAGAAAATACATGTAGCCTGAATGGCTTCCTTCCTCCAAAGGGGGCTGTGTTACAAAAGGTTTAGCTCTTTCACAAAACACGTCAAACCTGGACTTGGATGCTTTTTTGTCGCCTTGATGTCATTTCTGAATGGGCCATGGTGGTGAGGGAGGTTGATGCCAACCCACCCCTAAGGCACCTTTTTGCCATGAGGCGAGGTAGTAACAGCCAAAATGGACCAAGTGTGAAAGGTAAACCAGTGTTGAGGCTCAACAATGAGATGAAATGATGACACATTGTCTCTGTGTCCAGCTGGTCCTACAATAAATAACAACAATATTTAAAGATCAATGATGACCCAAAGTAACTTTGTATTTAATTAAAAAAATTAGTTACCACAAAGATAATTGCTGAGTTAAATCATCTTCTTCTTCTTTTGAATGTTCCCCTCTTCAGGGGTCTCCACAGCGAATCATCCTCCACCATGTCACTCTGTCATCTGCATCCTCTGTCCTCACTCCAACTACCTTCATGTCCTCTCTAACTGCATCCATATATCTCCTCTTTGTCTTTTTCCTGGCAGCTGCATTTCTAACATCCTTCTACCAATATACCCACTGTCCCTCCTCTGGACATGTCCAAACCACTGTCCCTCCTCTGGACATGTCCAAACCACTGTCCCTCCTCTGGACATGTCCAAACCACTGTCCCTCCTCTGGACATGTCCAAACCACTGTCCCTCCTCTGGACATGTCCAAACCACTGTCCCTCCTCTGGACATGTCCAAACCATCTCAGTCTGGTCCTCTAACTTTATCTCCCAGTTGTTCAACATGTGCTGTACCTCTGATGATCTCATTCCTGATCTTATCCATCCTTGTCACTCCTAAGGAGAACCTCAACATCTTCATTTCTGCCACTTCCAGTTCTTTCTCCTGTCTTTTTGTCCATGTCTCTGTCTCCAGACCATACAACATAGCTGGTCTCACCACTGTCTTGTAAACTTTTCCTTTGACCTTTGCTGACACCTTTTTGTCACAAATCACTCCTGAAACTTTTCTCCATCCACTCCATCCTGCCTGGACTCTCTTCTTCACCTCTTTACCACATTCCCCATTTTCCTGGACAGTGGACCCCAAGTACTTGAAGTCCTGCACCTTTGTGACCTCTGCTCCTTGTAGCCTCACTGTTCCACTGGCCTCCCTCTCATTCACACACATGTACTCTGTCTTACTACGGCTGACTTTCATTCCTCTTCTTTCAAGTGAATACCTCCACCTCTCCAAGTTCTCTTCCACCTGTTCCCTGTTCTCACCACAGATCACAATGTCATCTGCAAACATCATAGTCCATGGGGATTCCTGCCTGACCTCATCTGTTAGTCGGTCCATCACCAGAGCAAACAAGAAGGGGCTCAGAGCCGATCCTTGATGCACTCCCACCTCCACCTTGAAGCTATCTGTCACTCCTACAGCACATCTCACCACTGTCCTGCTGTCTTCATACATGTCCTGTACCAGTCTAACATACTTTTCTGCCACTCCAGATTTCCTCATGCAATACCACACCTCCTCTCTTGGCACCCTGTCATATGCTTTTTCTAAATCCACAAACACACAATGGAGTTCTTTCTGACCCTCTCTGTACTTCTCTATCAACATCCTCAAAGCAAAGATACCATACCATACCATACCATTTTATTTATAAAGCACTTTAAACAGGAACAAGTCCACACCAAAGTGCTGGACAAACAAACACGCAACAGGCAACACAGACAATGAAGTACAACACGAAAAACATAAAAACATTGCAGATCATAAATAAAACGATCCAATACAAATCAGCTGGCATTGAAAGCAATGGAGTAGTAGTGAGTTTTTAACCGGGATTTGAAAACCGAGAGGGAGGGGGCCTGTTTGATGAGCAGCGGTAACTCGTTCCAGAGTCTTGGGCCTGCTACAGAGAACGCCCTGTCACCCCTGCGCTTAAGGCGAGTTTCTGGAACTATTAAGAGTACCTGATCCTCTGACCTCAAAGCACGTGGAGGGACATATGGGTGTATCAGATCCGAGAGATAGGCGGGGGCGAGACTGTTCAGCGATTTGTAGACATACATGAGAATTTTGAATTGGATTCGAAGATGAACCGGTAGCCAGTGAAGGGAGGCCAAGACTGGTGTAATGTGCTCTCTTTTGCGTGTGCTGGTTAAAAATCGGGCAGCTGCGTTCTGAACCAGTTGTAATCGTGCAATGGTGGCTTGACTGACGCCAAACAGAAGTGAATTGCAGTAATCAAGCCTAGATGTAATGAATGCGTGAATCACTGTCTCCAGGTGCTTTTTGGATAATATGGGCTTCAGCTTAGACAGACGCCTCAGCTGGAAAAAACAGGATTTGACGATCATGTTTACATGACTGTTGAGTTTCATGGAAGGATCCATTATCACTCCCAGATTTTTGACTTTTTGTTTTTCGGACAGGGGTAGAGCAGACAGGTCAATGCAGTGGTTTGAGGTTGTGTCATTGGGAAGGAACAATATGGCTTCAGACTTCTTATCATTGAAGCTTAAGAAATTTAAAGCCATCCAGTCCCTGATGTCAGCCAGGCAGTCGAGCAGAGGTTGAATAGAGCCTGTACCATTTTGTCTTAGGGCCAGTTTACACGGCGCGTATTTTGAGTGTAACCGCTACTTTCTCTTTGCGACTTTGCTTATCGCCTACACGACACCGCTGGCCCCCCTCGATGACACCGATACTTTTCTGATCCTGCTCTCAAGGTGGAAGTTTTTCGCTGACCCCCCGTTGATAATGTAAACATCTCCCGTGGAGCTTTTGTTTGAACACATGCACGCAGCACGCACGCGCAGACAGCCGGCATTTTAACAATGGCGGTGGACTGGACAGTGGACACACGCACCACTTTCTGAACTATAGCTGATGGAATATATTTTGATTCTCATATTTAATTATTCTACACCTTACCTGCATCTGTGTTGGAAGAGAGCCAGCTGCCTGGATCCAGTTGTCGCTGTTAACGAGGCAGTCGGACATTTCACGTGTCACGCTGCACTATAACATACTAAATGTGCTATATATTAACAGTTTAACAATAATAAACAGTATTTATGTTAGCGTGGGAGATATTTACATTTATCTGAGCTAAATGAAGCTATCTGGACTCGTTACGTCATGCCTAACATGCTGCATGTTGAAAATGAAGACACCAGGTTGATTTTTAATTTATTTATTTATTCAACACCACAAACTCATGTCACAAACACTGAGAATTAAATTGAACACTTTTAAAAACACGTTAACCAAACTTTAATGAACTGGACTCTGTTGTTTTCATCCTGGTGGAAACTGGACCCAGATCCGAACCGCCGGTCCGCTTCGTGGAACAGCTTCGACCTCGCAGGAAAAAAATAAAAATAAAACCTCAGTTGGTTGTTCTGTGATCGAACTAAACACAAGGAAACATTATTAAGAACATTGTTTACCTTGTAGCGCTGCTGTAAATCAGCTGATTCTCACGGACTAAAGTCAGACATGTTGACTCGGTTCCGGTCCAGTCAGCAACTGGTGTGCAGATGAAGCGGTCCACTTGGTGTCAGATCTGTTGACTCTTATCCAAATTCCAGCTTTAACTTGTTGACAACAACTTGTAGTAGCTGAACTTTTAGCCAGAGAGGAAAACAGGCTGCCTCGTGTGCTTTGTTTACCTCAAGCAGCAGTGGGTGGCGCATGCGCAGTAGTGAAGGTTCCAAAGATCACAGCGCCATCTACAGGCCCAGCATGGTAACTACAGTAAATTCATGAGTACGGGGGGGGGGGAGAGAGTCGTATCCACAGAATTCGCCCATGTCAACGCAAAACTTTCAACCTAATTAACATACCCAAAAGTTGCGTTTCCCCCACACAGTGTCCGTGTAAACAGGGCCTTAGGGGGAAGTAGATTTGACAGTCATCAGCGTAGAAGTGGAAAGGTATATTGTGTTTCCGGAAAATAGCACCGAGTGGCAGCAGGTATAAGGAGAACAAGAGAGGACCCAGGATGGACCCCTGCGGAACCCCCCATTTAAGAGCCGCCACTGCAGAAGTAAAATCATTGATGGACACACAAAAAGACCTGTCAGAGAGGTAGGATCTGAACCAGTTTAGGGCTGATCCTGAGATGCCCACCCACTGCTCCAACCTAGCAATGAGGATCTCATGGTCGATGGTGTCGAAAGCGGATGTGAGGTCCAATAGGACAAGCAGCACAGAGTCACCAGTATCTGTGGATAGAAAGATGTCGTTAAAAACCTTCAGTAGGGCAGTCTCAGTGCTGTGGAGGGATTTGAAGCCAGACTGGAATAGCTCGGGGATAGCGTGATCCTCCAGGAAGCACTTTAGTTGGGACTCAACTATTTTCTCTAGAAGTTTAGAAACAAATGGGAGTCTGGAGACAGGCCTGAAGTTGGATAATACTGACGGGTCGAGGTTTGGTTTTTTCAGGAGGGGTTGAACAGCAGCATGTTTTAATGATTTTGGCACCACACCAATGTGGTATCTGTGGTGCTCTTTCTTGGCATGAAACCATACTGCTGCTCACAGATAGTCACCTCTTGTCTAAGTCTTGATTAACCAACAAAGTCCATGTTCAATAATCCAGGTATACAATCCAACAGTTTTCAGTCAGGTCATCAGGACAGTTTCTTTTTTTGTGCTGAAACGTTTCACCTTCCACCCAGAAGGCTTCAATCAGTCAAGGAAACACACAACACAAAATTGATTCTTCCCCCAACAGCTTACTCCAAAGTGGAACAAATCAGTTCTGTTGGTGCTTATGGTCTCTTGATTCCACAACTCTCTCCCTGATCTTCATCGTGTGGCTCTTCCTCTGTAGTTGCTACAACTATGAACATCACCCTTGTTCTTAAAAATGGGAACCAGCACACTTCTTCTCCATTCTTCAGGCATTTTGTCACCCTCAAATATTCTATTAAATATTTGAGTCAAAAACCTCACTGCCATCTCTCCAAGACATTTCCAAACCTCCACTGGTATGTCATCAGGTCCTACTGCCTTCCCCTTCTTCATTCTTTTCAGAGCTTTCTGGACTTCACCTCAATAATCTTTCCTGGCCCACCGTTTCTACTCCTCAAAGTTCAAAGTGCTGAGTTAAATCATCATGTTTTTAAAACAATATGAGGGCGACGTCCGTCACATAATGTTGTGCTCCACATTAACACAGCTGAATTCTGCTCCATGATTATTTCTGGGAAGATGGCACTGGTGCACATGGCTTGTCGTCAATCTCTGTTGGCTCTTTGTTCTATTTCTGTTTTTGCCATTTCTCATCGGTACTGTTTTTATGTTTTTCTTTTTATGCTTTTCATTAATTTTTTTAATTTTTTTTTCATTAAATTACTGCCATTGATTTTTATTAAGCACTTTGATAGCAGCTGCTGTTTTTAAATGTGCTTTATGAAATAATTCTACTTGACTTTTGGTATTGCACTGTCCACTTAGTTTTTGAAAGCTCATGACGTGGCTGACTCCATCTGTCTTTTTTGAACGACCAGAGGCAGCGTAAAGACAGACTGGTCTGAGCGGCCAATTCACAAACTGTTTCATGAAAGAGCCTTTTGAGAACCACTGGTTTATGTAAATCACAAAATTTGTTGGTGAATAGTTTTTTTTGAAAAGGTGTCCTATTTTGTATTCACCAGCTTCCTCTTCTGACTTCAGATTAATGTCACTGTACTGTATATGGCGGGGGTAACAATAGAAAATGGGATTCAGCCCAACAGGAAATGAAATTAAGAGCTGGACTCCCCCAGCTCCTGCATGTCATTAGCGAATCAGCAGTTACAGCGACTCGGCCACATCTTTAGACAATTCTAGTCAGCCATATTTCAACTTTAAAATATTTCCTAATAATTGCGTTGGATAATGTATTTTGTTACTTTGGGGAAAGCTAATCCCACAAGGCCAGGCTTTATTTGAGTTTAACACATCAGGGAAAGAAGTCATGGCTGTCACTGGGAGTGGCAATCCTGCCTGGAGCTTTATATTAACAACATTTTGCCCACAGGGACCTCTGAACATGCTCACAGTCGGGTTACTTCATTTGCTTCTGCAGATTATCAGCAGTTTAAGAGTCTGAAATTAGCCTCAAGGCAAGGCCTAGCTCCGGCAGTGGAGATCTCATTAACTCTACATCAAGAAGTGCAGCCAAAGCATCAGTGGGATGGCTGCCGGTTTCCTGTTCCAAAACTATTAACTCACAAACACGGAGAACCACTGGCCTCCAGCCAGTCTTCAAATCAGGCTGTGATCAAATGTTCACCAATGGGTTCGAATTACCTGAATGTTTCAGGCAAAAAAAATTTACCAAACCCTTTGTGCAACTAGAACCTTTAAATTCATTTTAGCTTAGAGGAATGATCCACACAAAGAACCATTCCTCTACAACAACAAAAAATCACAATGTGAAAACCATCAGACATAAGGTGCACATTGAACACGAAATAGATTATTAAAGTACAAAATGTATTTAATAAAATACATGCTGCCTGTCATATTTCACAGCAGTTTTAAATTAAAATCATGAAATTGACTAATTGCAAAGTTATAAACCTTTTGGTCAAAACTTGAAAACAACGTTCATGAAATATTGTGCATAATCTGGTAGTGCTTGGAGTTTGTGTTGTGGATGGCTCTCAGCTACTACCGCACCAAACTTTAGCTCAGTATCTGTAAAATTCACTGAGGTATGATCATTTTGTGTAGGCTAAGATCTATTAGCTATGACGGCCATCTTGAAATGGGTTGCCTCTAAAAGTTAATTAGTTGTAAATGTACATTTAGTGATTACTTTATGAGCGCTTCATTAAATTCTATCCAGTGGTCCGTGAGATATTTTGCTAACAGACCAACAGAATTAACATCACATTTATGTCAAGATTTTAGGCAAATATATCATCTAATATGCTGCCCTTAAAATATGCATTGGGGATGATGCTCAGCTAATATCACACCACATTGAAGGTCAATATCTGCAAAATTCATTCAACCTTTATTTAGACAGGTTGATCCCATTGATTTAACTGAGCTGTAACTTCTTCTGTACTTTCTAAGGTCGGTTGATTGTAGCAGCCATTTTAATTACATATGTTAACCAGTTATAATAGTCAACCCAATGATTATTTTCTAGAAGTTTCATTAAAATCTCTTCTGAGGTTCATTTGATATTTTATTAATGGTACAGCCTGGGGATGCACGATATTAGATTTTTGGCCGATATCCGATATGCCAATACTGATGTTCTTTTCCTAGACCTGCTTACAGAGACTACATAGCTTTCTCTGTTGTAGAATTTAAATGCATTATTCTGCATGGTCTTTGTTAGTTTGACCTGCTAACAAATGCAGATGACAAAAAGGGGCTGAAAATGATGTAACGCTTCAACTTGGATTATGTTTAATGTCAAATTTATTTATGACATTTACTCTCTAACACTTGAGCAGTCATACAAAAGCAGCGCCTCTATATATATTTATATGTATATATATACACACGTGAATATATAGATAGATATAACTATATATATATATATACATACAGTATATATATATGTACAGTATATATATACATACAGTATATATATATA
>JBBPBX010061485.1:0-21107 GCA_038048925.1 Garcialebias charrua | reverse complement strand
AAGGCAGTCTGTATCGCAACTAGGAGGCACTTTTATTGGCAGGGGTTTTCTCACTGTGCTCCACATTTTCTGTTGACCATAATCTATAATCGCGCCGAAGCGGTTTATAAAATCTTGGCCAACCAGAAATGGGAATGAGTCAAGTTTAGACACGTACACCGGGTGGCGTAGTGTCATTTCGCCAATCTGCATGTGAACCATAGCTATAGCTGTTAGGGTTGTTCTCGTCTCTGCGAGACCCTGTAGCTCAATAGCACATTTCTCAAAGGGTATTTGCCTGTCAACACCGTTAGCGGCGGTCCTCAGCTCCTCGAACAGCTTGGCCGACATAATGGTTATATCAGCACTACCATCCAGGAGGGCTTCACGCTCAAGGACACCTTCCAGTGTGATAGGCAGGTAAGCTTTCTTAGCCACCCCCCTTTGTATAAAGTTACACAGAAACCTCACAGGTCTTGGCCCACGTTTCTGTTCACGTGTGACTCTGTCTGTGTAATCTTGTTTACTGTCAGCATCTTGTTGGCTGTCAGCATCATGACCTTCAGGATGTTGTTGTGTGTCAGCAATTGGTTTGCTGTCAACATCCATGGCAATGTTGGTAGTAGTGTGCGCTGAGTTATTTGTGTGCTCTGAGTCTTTGTGAAAGACAGTGCTACACATCGCTCCAGGTTGGTCAATGTTGATAGTGTCATTATCAATGATAACGCCACTCATTGTATCAGGTTGGTCAAGCACAGTAACATTCAAATCTACTGACAAACTACTTACTTCCTCTGTCTCTTCCGAGCATAGAGGTGTTGGGCCATTATTCCGGGACATTCGTGACTCTTTGCCTGTCTCGAACTGTTCTGTTCGAGGCGCGGGAGGTGCAGTTCCAAGGCTCGGGGGTTTCTGTTGGGACCACGCATAGTTACATGAGTATAGGTCCTCATACTTCAATTTCTTTTGAAGTCCACCCACCGATGGACCTTGGTTTTCACCCACCTGGTTCGATCTGAACCATTGTGGGTCTCTTAGAGAGTGAACACCTACCTTTTGTGGTTCGTTGCTTGTCTCAGATTTTTCAATCTGAGGTGCTTTAGGGGCGGGGCTCCCTTTAAACCATTTTGAGTCACTGTTCCAGCTGGTACCAACATTTCGTTGTTTGTCAGTTTGAAAATCTTGTTCATTCTTGCTAGTATCATCCAACTCTTTTAACAATCGACGTATGTTCTCTACCTCTTCTGAGGTCAGAGGGCCTTTGAGACGACGGTGTATCAATTCAATCTTTGCTTTGCGCAGCTGGTTATTTGTGTGCTCTGAGTTATCAAAGACAATGTCACGCATTGTACCAGTTCGGTCATCCTCTGTATCATTCAAGTTTTCAAACAACCAACTTATGTCCACTATCTCCTCAGAGCTTAGAGGTATGGTGCCTTTTTTCTGGAACTTCTGTGACCTTTTGCTACTCCCGGACTGTCTAGTCCGCAGTGCAGGGACAGGGCCTTTGCTCGGTGTAGACCGCGGAGGGTCACTTAAAGAGCGGACACCTACCGTTTGTGGTTTTTTGCTTATCTCGGGCAGCTTCGTCCGAGGTGCAGGGACAGGGCTTTCGCTCGTCCTTCTCAACCATATTGGGTCTCTTAACCACTTCGGGTCATTGTTCCAGCGGGCATCAACATGTCGTGGTTTGTTAGTTTGAAAAACATGTTTTTTCTCGCCTATTTTAGGAGAGGGAGTTGATGAACTTGTCCCTTCCAGCTCTAGCGAGTGGGATTTGACCTTTTCTTGGTAATGTAGTTCACGCTCTGGTTTTGTTTTTAACCAGATTGGGTCAGGGAGTTGACGGACATCAAAACCATTTATAGCACGCTGTTCCATGTTAGAATCTCTAATCTCACGTTTTAACTCAAGGCGTTCTTGGCAAAGTTCTTCTTTTCTTCGAATTAAACTCTGCCTTAATAATTCAAGATTTTCAAGCCTTGATGCGATCAGCTTGAAAGCTTCATCATTTTTTTCATCTTCCATCTTTGTTTTGATTTTGTTTGAATCAATAAGACGGTATTTATTATAGTGTATGCAAATAAATGCTTTCTTAGCGGTGAGTTATTTAACTAAAACAGCTTTCTGGGTTTATTCCTGTAATCTATAAACAAGTCTTTCATTCATTCAGTACCTTTTTATTTATTTTAGGTTTTACCTTCAATGAAAAATATGGTAAGTTAAGCCTTCGTGGCCGTATTAACTTAATAGACCTATCTTTTAAAACAATTACTATTAAACCACGCTTAATGTTTTCTGTCTTTCACTCAAACGCCTTCTTAAAGATTTCAAATAAATGCAATGTTCACACTAAAATGTTAGCAGATTTTGTTTTATTTTGCTCCAAGAGAATGTATTTCAGTTTCAATAAAACTGTTTGAGTGTTGCTGCAGTTATCTGGAGTGAAAAATGTAATTTTGTTTGTTATTTTAAACTTTTTATTTAAAATAAACTGGAGTCATTAATTGTACACAGAAAAACGTTAAAAATGCCATTTTTAACTAAAAGTGTACAGTGTACACCAATTCTGTTTAAAATTCAGAGATGTGAAGAGCTTAATGTGGAAATGCTCTGTTCTCCATCATTTTTTCCTTTCTTTTATTTAATTTGAAAATCAAATAAAAGATGCTTTTTGAGTGTTATTTTAAAGACAGTGTAAAGTGAAATTAAATGTGTGTTTTTAGTTTGTCACATGGCATAAATATGTGTTATTAATCACCCATATAAATCTGACTGATTAAAAACATTGTTTTCCTTATAAAATTAAGTGTCAAAAATCATGAAAATACATTATTTTCCCTTGCTCTGAAACTGTGGGGGCGTGTCAGTGCAGGGAGTGGTTTCAGCGCAGTTCTGCTGAGCTGAGCTGAGCGAGGCAGACAGCAGAGATCCACCTCCTCCGTTTTTATCTAAGTTCTGGCTGCCAGCAGCTCCTTTTTCCAAGAGTTACGCTGTTTTTAGTGCACTAACAACTCTGGTTTTGTTTTTAAAGTTGAGGACACAAAGATACTTCATAACTCCGATGTTATGTGTTTAATAATAAGCGCTATTTTAGAAGATGAGCAGCGGACTCGCTGCACCCGGTCCGACCCGGTCACATCGCATGTCTGTGTTGGTGATAAAAATAAAGAGTAATCACGTTGATAACTAAGTTATCTCATCTGTGTCAGCGAGTCACTGCGTTTCACGGCGCGCGTGGCAGGAGCTCAACGCACACACACACACACACACGCGCGCGGCGCGGAGCTGCAGGTGGCAGCTCACTCCAGCAGCAGCCTGGGTTTGTTCTGACTCCCTCCTGCGTCTCAATGTGGGTGCCCTGACCATTGCGACATCCAGGGAAGATGCAGGAACGAGGCATAATTGATTAGCTAGCTAACGATGAACAAAATATCCATGCTATTGCTATCTGATGCTATCTGCGATTCGCGAGTGAACGGCTCCACCCATGCGAAGAACAATTTATATGACTGGAGCAGCAGGGGGTAGTGCTATACTAATGAGGACCGCGTGACGAAACGCGGTCACGTTTAAACCACGCCTAAAAAATCCTGAAACAAGCATGTCTTCATACACAGTTTCATCTATAACTCCAAAATTAATTGAGCTACTATTTTGAGACTTTTTACTCATTTACAAGATTACAATTATCACATTTATAATGTTTATTTAAGAAAATGTTGAAATTCACTTTACACGGTCTTTAATACCACATGTGAGCCATTCGGATATTCTAACTATAGTTCCCATGGGAGTTAGTCAAATGGCTCATTGAATTAGCATTTTTGCAGCCATTGGTATGTATGAGGCCATTCTGTTGGTGTGGATGAGGCCTTGGGGGCATATTTATATATCAGAGTCAGAGAGTCAGAGAGTCTTTATCGTCATTTGCACCACATGTGGTACATGTGATGAAAACGAGAGTATGTACACAGGGTCGTGTATATAAATATATAAATATATATATATATATATATATATATATATATATATATATATATATATATATATATATATATATATATATATATATATATATATATACATATATGCACACATATATACAGTATATTATATATATATATATATATATATATATATATATATATATATATATATATGTATATATATATAATATATATATTATGGGCGGCCGTGGTGTAGTGGTAATGGCAGTCGTCCCCCGATCGGAAGGCTGGAGGTTCGAATCCCGGTTACTCACACCATGTGTCGTTGTGTCCCTGGGCAAGACACTTAACCCCGAGTTGCTCCCGGTAGGACTGGAAGGCGCCTTGCATGGCAGTCACCGCTACCGGTGTATGAATGTGTGTATGAATGGGTGGATGGTTGGTATTGTAAAGCGCTTTGGGGTCCCTCACAGGGGGCTGGAAAGCGCTATATAAATAAGCTCCATTTACCATATATATATATATATATATATATATATATATATATATATATATATATGTATATATGTATATATGTGATTGTATTGGTCACTTTTATCTGAAGGCGGGATTGTACAGGTGATCCCCGACTTACGAACGAGTTCCATTTCTACACCCATTCGTATAGCCGAAACGCCGTAAGTCGAGGACTACCTGTATTGGCCACTTTTATCTGAAGGTGGGATTGTATTGGTCACTTTTATCTGAAGGCGGGATTGTACAGGTGATCCCCGACTTACGAACGAGTTCCATTTCTACACCCGTTCGTATAGCCGAAACGCCGTAAGTCGAGGACTACCTGTATTGGCCACTTTTATCTGAAGGTGGGATTGTATTGGTCACTTTTATCTGAAGGCGGGATTGTACAGGTGATCCCCGACTTACGAACGAGTTCCATTTCTACACCCGTTCGTATAGCCGAAACGCCGTAAGTCGAGGACTACCTGTATTGGCCACTTTTATCTGAAGGTGGGATTGTATTGGTCACTTTTATCTGAAGGCGGGATTGTACAGGTGATCCCCGACTTACGAACGAGTTCCATTTCTACACACGTTCGTATAGCCGAAACGCCGTAAGTCGAGGACTACCTGTATTGGCCACTTTTATCTGAAGGTGGGATTGTATTGGTCACTTTTATCTGAAGGCGGGATTGTACAGGTGATCCCCGACTTACGAACGAGTTCCATTTCTACACCCGTTCGTATAGCCGAAACGCCGTAAGTCGAGGACTACCTGTATTGGCCACTTTTATCTGAAGGTGGGATTGTACAGGTGATCCCCGACTTACAAACGAGTTCCATTTCTACACACGTTCGTATAGCCGAAACGTTGTAAGTCGAGGCCACCATAAGTTGAGGGATACTGTATATATATTTGTCACAACACATGTGAATCTGCCAGTCAGCCAAAATGTTGCAGAAGGTGTAGCCAAGACATTTGTGCTCAGTAAGTCATGATACCTTAGTATTATTTATTGATTTAATTGCTTGTGGTATGAAAGAAAATTTTGTTCTGTTTCTTGAGAATAAAGGAAGGCCGTACCTTCGCCCTGAAGGAAGCAGCTCAAATGAAATTATATGTTGTAATGTACATATATTTATATATATATATATATATATATATATATATATATATATATATATATATATATATATATATACACAACATCTCCTTTCTACATTTGTCACAACACATGTGAATCTGCCAGTCAGCCAAAATGTTGCAGAAGGTGTAGCCAAGACATTTGTGCTCAGTAAGTCATGATACCTTAGTATTATTTATTGATTTAATTGCTTGTGGTATGAAAGAAAATTTTGTTCTGTTTCTTGAGAATAAAGGAAGGCCGTACCTTCGCCCTGAAGGAAGCAGCTCAAATGAAATTATATGTTGTAATGTACATATATTTATATATATATATATATATATATATATATATATATATATATATATATATATATATATATATATATATATATATATATATATATACACAACATCTCCTTTCTACATTTGTCACAACACATGTGAATCTGCCAGTCAGCCAAAATGTTGCAGAAGGTGCAGCCATTAGCCAATTACATTGGAATGTTTGCCATTCATTCGCAAACAATGGACCCAAGCCCACAAGGCATTTTCAAACTGTTAAGAACACCCATCATCCCCCTTCATTTACATTCAGAAGAAAACTCTGCAGCTTGATCAGTATCTCAAGGGATGAGCCAATTGGCTACATCTGGTAAATATTGTACTAATTAAAAAATCCTGGTAGTCCCAGTGTTAAATCTCTTCAGTATTTAAAATAAGCTAAAATTGTTGGTCTGCACCTCTGTTATTCTAAATTTTTTATTTAAAATAAACAAAATAGTTTTTGTTTGTGTCACCCAAAGTGCACCTGGAAATGACGACAAAAATAGGCGGGTCGACGCAACGCGTCACCAGCTCTCGTACTTGAGTGAGGCGGAGCTCGCTACACAGATACGTGACGTCAACCAATCAATCACAGCGCTTGTAGTACTATTCTCAAGCATTCATGGTGAATGTAGTTTTCATACCTTCGACCAATGCAGTGCCGGAAATGACGACAAAGTGGGCTGTCGCAACGGCGTGCGTTCCCACTTCAGCGAATCAGCGCTCGCTACGAGAGTGATTGACAGCTCACAGCTCTCGTTTATCCAATCACAGCTCATAAACAAACGTGTAGGACACGTCGCCTTAACGTTACCTTAGCACAACAGAAAGCAACTTTATAGACACTTAAACAACTCAAACGCTTCAAATTAACTTTCCAAAATTCTGAAACGTGGCAATCACATTTAAAACAGGGACAACTTAGCTACGCTCAGTAACACAGCACTTCAACTGTAATACAACACGGACTCTCTTCGGAGCAGCGTCAAGGTCGGTTCTGTTCACTTTTAATGGAGCAGAAAACTTGGGTCTGAACCCATCCGACAACGTTCCAACAGTTATATGCTTCTTTGACCTGCTCTAACATGTAAAAATACCACATACAGCAATCTTGTAGATGTTAAATATAGCTTTCAGGCTTTTGACTCGGCGGTCAACAAAGCTTTGTACAGGAGTCTGCGTGAACTGGACCGAACAGAACCAGAACCCCCACAGACCACGGGCTGACAAGACCTCACCTGAATGCTTCCAACAGCGTGTAACAGAGTTGAAACAATAACAATCTCTCAGCTTCAAATGATAAAAACATGCAGAATCTGCCTGTCTTGAACACTTCCAGCCAAAATTATTATCCTCAGAGTTTAAAACTTGGATCCTATTATGCAAACATGACGTTATAGTTCATGAGAGATCACAGATTTATCAATAAACTTTCAGAAACCAGTACGGTGCCACCAGATGAAGGGAACATGAGAGGAACCACCATATTGTGTCTTTAAACACATACGGTGCCACCCAGATGTAAAGGATTTTAGCAGGGGTCAGTATTAAGCTGACCTCTTTATCCTTAATTAATTTACTTATTCAGATTGAATAGTAATTTCACGGATTCTTTCTTTTTCAGTTTACCCAATATTTCTGTGATCTTTATGATGGATAAATAAATAAAGCCATAGAGTGACAATGGACACGTTAACTTAGTTGGTATGTCAAAGACACTACCATTTATTTAAAATAAATCAACTAAATTAACACCATTACACTTGATTGACATGATTTCACTTTCTTGCAATTTAACACGTCAGCACATTTAAATTGTAACACAACAGACATAAATACAGGATGTTAACATATTTAGTCTGAGGCTCTATGACTTAATTAGTTTCCAGCTTAGAATTGAGGGAAAGGAGATAGGAGGAAAGATGGAGAGATGGTTTAAAGGAAATTGTCTTGAGCATGTTACCAGAAGTGACACTTTCATCCGACTTCTGCTAAATCCAGGTACGTTTGTAAACAGCTCTTTACCTTTGACGACGAGTCTGATAAAGAGATGACACCAGCCTTTCAGATGCACAGAGTCCTTCAGGCCCAGCACGTCCGAGCCGGTCCTCGTTTACGTTTTCAACGTCTCCTGGGATCCGCGTCAACCATCAGAAAATATGTCAGCTCCTGGCCTCTGACTTCAAGATAAACTTATTCCAGGAAGGAATAAACAAAGTTTTGAGCTTACGCTCGTTCTAAGTGGACTATAACAACATGTTATTAGTCCTTACTGAAGACGAAGGTCGTTAGCTCTTGACCAAACGTACCCCAGCTTGAAGAGAAAGTTCACATCTCATCTTCCTCTCAGGAACTACCTGTTTCAGGAAAACTTAGACCCTTTGTAGAAGATCTAAGATGAGAGGAGTTGTCATTTTTCGATTGGTCCAACAGAACCAGTCGAGGAGTTCACTTGTTGTTATCAAGATTCAAGGTGAAATCAGAACAGAGAGAAATTGTTTAGGAAAGACAGAGCGTGCTGGAGCCATTCTCATAAAAACAACAGATTAACTGTCTTCTGCCTTTCTAAACAAAACGGCCGGGCCTCTGTGACCCGAGACTTCAACTTTAACACAGCAGGAGTGACACAGTAATACTCCATATTAAAAGAATAACAGCATATAACATATATCATGAAAATGACAAAAGTTATTCTTTTGATCACATCAGCCTAAAATCAAAGATAGAAATAGTCTCTTTTGGTGACTATGTTCTCAGATTACAACTAATGGAATAATTTGTAGTAAATGTCTTGCTTTACTGAGAGGTCAGTAAAGGTCATCTCTGGAACAGTTCAAAAATACACAAAGTGGACACGGTCATGCCCACTACACCCCTAACTGGACATCTAGCGATGAAATGGCCGGATCTGCCACAATACATACAACATTTGGAATTGAAACGTCTCTGTCTCTTTTCGGGGGTTAAACGAGTTCGTCCGATCTGCATTGGTTCGGATTCAGGTAGGACAGAATACTTCTCTATTGGAGGTTTAGGGGGTGGACCGGCAGCGGGTGCCTCTTGGTTCTTGTAGTTCGCTGACAGACTTTTGTAGGCGTGGGGCTCACCTGGTGTCGTGAACCCGGAAGTGAAGCGGTTGTGGGAAGTGTAGTCCCGCTCTCTTCTTCGTTCCCGGAAGCGCTCATCGATCGAGACAGCCAGCTCGATCAGCTTGTCAAAACCCTCTGGTTTGTCTCTTGTGGCGATTTGGTCCTTTAAAGGGTCAGAAAGAGAATTTAGGAAAGTACCTTGCAGTGCTGTGTCAGGCCACCCAGTTTGTGCTGCGATGATACGGAACTCGAGGGCGTATTCAGCCACTGGTCGCCGGCCCTGACGTAGCCCCAGGAGTCGCTTTACGGCGTAGGGCATCTGCAATGGACGGTCAAAAATTCGGCAAAACTCTCCTAACAAGGTATCAAATGAAACGTAATCCAAGTCGTGGAATTGTAGGAATGAATTAACCCAACGAAGTGCGTCACCTTTCAACTGGTTGGTGAAATATGTTATCTTGGCGATGTTGGTTGAATATAACTGTGGTGCTCCCTTGAAGGTGAGTTTAATTTGCAACAAAAACCCTCCACACAGGCTAGGGTCGCCGGAGAAATATTCTGATGGTTTGGTAATTACCTGTTGGTTTGAGGCAGAGTCCTTAGGTTCCGTCTTAGACACTGGAGGGGTTTTAGAAGCTGGGGAAAGTGAGTGTTTTTGGATAAGAGAAAACACCATACCTCCCAGTTCTCTCATATTGTCCTGAACCTCCTGTTGTTGTTTAAGAATCTGATGTAGCATTCCTTCGAGTTGGTTGATGCGGTCCGTCTCGGATGAGGAGGCAGCCTGTTCACTTCTGGTCTCGTTCTGGGTGTTGTCTGGCTGGAGCATTTCTGTCATAACTCGGGGAACCCAGAGTTGTACGAGACCAGAAAGGACAAGATACAGTGAGAAAGTATAGTGATGTTTATTATTTACAGTGCAATTATTTACAGTGGTTCATCTCTTGGAGATCCTGGGGGAAAGAGAGCTGGATCAGTGGAGTCCACTTGCAGTGTTCTATTGTGATTGTTTGTGTTTCCTTACAGATGGCGGTGCTGAGTGTGGGTGAGATCCACCCGAGATCACCAGAGACAGAATCCAGGGGAATAGTCGGCACAGGTTGGATGGGCGTGTGGTTCAGTGTTAATTTTGACAGCTATTTTTAATTTAGTTTTAGTCTTAGTCATGTGACTAAAACATCATTTAGTTTTAGTCATTACTTAGTCATCAGAATTTTTTTTGTTTTAGTCTAATTTTAGTTGACAAATCAATGAAAACATTTAGTCGACTAAATCTACAGTCAATTAAGTCGACTAAGTTATACATAGTAAAAACTTTTCATCAATTCTCTGTAGTTACTAAAACAAAACAATGTTTTAACCATAATATTAATCTTAATATGCAATACATACAACAACAAATAAAACTTTTTTCAAACATTATTTGTCTAACCTTGCTTTTAACAGTAAAACTACAAGCAGTACTTGAATCCAGTGTTAATTTTGACAGCTATTTTTAATTTAGTTTTAGTCTTAGTCATGTGACTAAAACATCATTTAGTTTTAGTCATTACTTAGTCATCAGAATTTTTTTGTTTTAGTCTAATTTTAGTTGACAAATCAATGAAAACATTTAGTCGACGAAAATAATTAGTCAACAAAATTAACACTGGTGTGGTTGGAAGGCAAGGCACGGAGGAGTGGAACCAGGACCACGGGTATTCAGAACCAAACAGGAGTCGAGGAGACAGGATGACTCGAACAGGAATCAATGCTCCAGCGATGAGTCACACTAGACTGCAGCCTTAAATAGTGGAAGGTCCTCATCAGATGGATGGCCGCCAACTGGTGGAAATCAGCAGCCAATCAGGAGATGGAGCTGCAGGTAGTGGAACTTATCACAGTTCCGGCCGATGACGGCGGTGTTCTGGCCGACGGCGACAATGGTGTTCTAGCCGCCGACGTCCCTGACCTTGGGGTTGTGTTTCCTGCCGTTGCTGGACGATACTCTGGTCGCCCGCCTGACGGGGCACCGCATGATGGACGGCCTCCCGGTCGCCCACCTGACGTATCGCCGTAAGATGGACGACCTCCTGGACGTCCCCCGGATCTGGCTAAGGGTGATGGGTACCCTCCTGGACGTCCCCCTGATCTGGCTGAGGGTGATGGGCGCCCTCTTGGACGTCTTCCGGATCTGGCTGATGTTGATGGGCAACCTCCTGGACGTCCTCCGGATCTGGCTGTTGTTGGCCTGCCGTCCTGCCTGTTGCCTCCCTCCGCCCGCCCTTGTTCTTGTGGGGGGACCATCTTGGGGGTGTCTGGTACCACCCTTGAGGTGGGGGTTCTGTCAGGCTCTGCGCCTGTCGTACTTTTTTCTGTTTTCATTCACTCCTCAGTTCTGCTTCTCCAGTTTGCATCCCAAATCACTTTCACCTGTTGTCATCAGCCACCTGCCAAGCGGCACTGATTTACTCATAGTATAAAAGCCTTCTCATTTCATTTGTTCCTCGCCGGGTCATAATCATACCTCCCTGATGTCTGGTGGAGCCACTAATCGTTTTCACCTCGTTTTTGTAAGTTACTGCACCGTCAGTTTATTGTTTTGATTATTAAAGTGTTTATTATTTTACACTCTCCATCTCCGAGTCCTGTTCTGCCTGCACTCTGGGTTTGCTTGCTTCATCAGATCCGAATCGTGACAACATCTCGTCTTCTTCACATAGGTCATTTGGTCAACAAAAAAAATCTATTCTTGAACATGTCTGATGGATGGCAGAGAAAAAAGAAAATTCCTTTGAAGTGGGGTTCTTAAATCTCCATGGATCCACTACACCGCTGGACTGACAAAAATTATTCATAGTAGTTGCAGATTTGGAGAGGGCAGCTATAGAAGCTTTGGATCGATCTAGAGAGGGTCTAAGAACAGTATTAAAGTCTCCTCCAAGAATAAGGTGGTGTGTACTCAGCTCTGGCACAGAACCAAATAGTTATTTAAAGAAGTTTGGGTTGTTCCAATTGGGAGCATAACCAAGACCACTGGCCAATTATAAAGTTGGCCTTGAACAATTACAAATCGTCCACCTTTATTACGTATGACTCTAGATTGTGAGAATAGTACATTTTTACCAATCAAGATGGCTGTACCTCGACTTTTAGAATTTAATTCAGGGTGGAAGACCTGTGATACCCAACCTCTCTGTAATTTAAGAATGTCTTTGGTGCGAAGGTGTGTTTCCTGTAAGAATATTACCTCTGCTTTCAGTTTATTCAGATGAGAAAACACCTTACTTCGCTTTATAGGATGATTAAGTCCCCTCACGTTCCAGCTTGCAAATTTGGTTGTTGGTCCATTCATACCATCCACGGAACACATGCCTGACAACAACAAGATGAATCCAGTCCAGCTGGATTTGCACTACTGTAAGACCTCATCTCTAGCCCTGAGAGAAAGAAAGGGGAGGAAAAAGATAGAAAACGAAACACAAAAACTACACTACGAACAATCCAAAAAACAGAGTGACCTTCAGTGTTGCCAGGTGTACAATAATTATCGTATTTGTACGACAATTTTGCCCTCTGTACGATGTATGATCAATAATTAAAAAAAACGTCAAAAATACGATAATTTGACCATTCCGTGAATGTGTTGTTGTAATTGGTTGCCATCAACCTGTGGCAACTATCTGTCTGAGTTTTTTTGTGAACCCTGAAGGCATCAGTGTCCGGAAACAGATGCACGATTGGCTGGAAATTCCAGCCAATCGTGCTTTTCTAAATGTCACCTACAAGTGACGTGTATGCGTTTGGTTCAGAACAATGGCCATGATTGGCTGAACAGTCCGTTGCGCGTGCCCCATGAGTGTGGAAGAAAAAAAAACGAAGAAGAAGAAGCTGAGCCGGCAAAAGTGATCAAAATGAGTGAAAAAATGGAAGAGGGAGAAGGAAGAGGAGAAGGTGGAAAGGTTACAAAGATGGCAGGGCTGAGTCAGAGTAAGCAGCACCGCCCACAAAGCTATCGAAAAGAGTGGGAGAGTCCATTCTTGTGGTTGAGACCTGTTGCTGGCTCGGAGAGCAAAGCTTTCTGCCGGTGCTGCAACACAGAGCTAGTGGCCGGAATAACGGTATTAAAAAAACATAGCAAATCCAAAAAACCCACAGAGAAAGAAAAAAATCTAGCACCAACACAAACATCCATGACACAATGCTTGCAAAGAACATCAGAAAAAGAGAAGCTGGAAACAACAGTAAAGACAGAGTCAGAGTCAGTCAGAGAAACTTTATTGTCATTTGCACCGCATGTGGTACATGTGATGAAACGAGATTATGTACACAGGGTCCCAGTTACATCCAACAACAAAATGTAAGAGAAAAACAGTAATAACATCTAGGATATAACTAAGAAAAACATCAACTAGAAATACACTAAGCACTAATGTAATAGAAAAACATCATTACAAACAGCAGCACGAACATGAGTCTGTATGAGCAGATGGTCACAGATGAACACAGCAACAAGAAAACAGATCAGCATCAGCATGTTGTGATATTTTGCAGTGATTATTCTTATTATTTATTTATTCATGAGTCTAACAGCCTCAGGGTAGAAGCTGTTCCTCAGTCTAGTGGTTCTACATTTGATGCTCCTCAACCTCCGTCCTGAGGGGAGTGGGGCAAAGAGTGTGTGTGCTGGGTGAGTGGGGTCTTTCATGATGCAGGTGGCTCTCTTCCTGCATCTGGAGGTGTAAATGTCTGTGATGGTGGGGAGACTGACTCCAACATCTTCTGTGCAGCCTTCACCACTCTCTGCAAAGCTTTTCTTTCTGCAGCTGTGCAGCCTCCATGCCACACGTTGATGCTGGAGCACAGGATGCTCTCCACTGCACACCTGTAGAAGGAGGTGAGGACTGAGCTACTCAGACCAGCTCGTCTCAGCCGTCTGAGGAAGTAGAGTCTCTGATGACCTTTCTTGATCAGGCTGGTGGTGTTGTTGCTCCAGCTGAGGTTATCATTCAAGTGTACACCCAAGTACTTGTAGCTGGAGACCACTTCCACTGCAGATCCACTTATGTTCAGTGGGGTGTGGGTGTGTTTGTTCCTTCTGAAGTCCACAATCATCTCCTTTGTCTTCTTCACATTTATGTGAAGGTTATTGTCCTTGCACCAGCTCTCCAGGTGTTCCACCTCCTGCCTGTAGCTGGACTCATCATTGTTTGTGATGCATCCCACCACCGCTGTATCATCTGCAAACTTTACAATATGACAGCCTGGATGGGTGGCTGCACAATCATATGTGAGCAGAGTGAACAGAAGAGGGCTCAACACACATCCTTGAGGAGAGCCAGTGCTGAGGGTTATGGTGGAGGAGGAGAGGTTGTGAATCTTCACTGACTGTGTTCTGTTTGTTAAGAAGTCTAGTACCCAGTTACAAATGGAGGGGCTTAATCCCAGTGTGGATAGTTTGCCATCAGTGTTTGGGGGATCATGGTGTTGAAGGCAGATGTGAAGTCCACAAAGAGCATACGGACGTATGAGTCCTTCTGATCCAGGTGGATGAGAGCAGTGTGGACCACAGAGGAGATGGCCTCCTCTGTTGATCGGTTCTCGCGGTATGCATCAGGTCTTTGGGGCATTGTACACTCCTCCCTTTACAATCAGTTATGCACTTAATGCCCCTCCACATGCTACGTGGGTCTTGTTAGGTGAACTGACCCTCAATCCTCTGTGCATAATTGGCTTTGGCCCTCTTTGCTCACAATTTCTTGTGCACAATAAATTGTTCTATTTCCTGTTAAACTCTGATTATTCTGTTAATCTGTGCCTGTCATTAAATCTTTATCATTTTTAAGACACGTCTGATCATTGAACACCGTTTGAAAATCCCTTCAAATGGTGACCCCGACGTGTAGAGGCAGGACTGCCGACTTGGGACCCGAAGGACCCAGGTTCGAACCCCGGCCACTACACACCTTGGGGTGTCTATGAGTGCACACCTATTTCCCCAGCTCCCCGGGCGCTTTCTATGGCTGCCCATTGCACCACCTGGTGGTGGTTGGGTTAAATGCAGAGACGAATTTCGTCTTGTATGGGAAACATACACAGATGACAAAAATGTGACATTTATTTTATTTATTTTTACAAGCAACCAGCTCTTTCCTTGTCCTTCTCAGCTCTTCTGAGTCCCAAGACTTGAAGGCAGTGTTCCTGGCTGCCAGCAGGGTGCGAACTTCTGCATTCAACCAGGGTCAACAGCAGAGGTCAAGCTAGCAGGGTTTTTAGCAGAGCATAACATCGCAATGAGGGCCACAGACCATCTGGTGGATGTCATCAAGGGCATGTTTAGTGACTCAAAAACAGCACAAAACACGTCACTTGATCGCACAAAGGAAACTGCCATAGCAAAGCATGTTATTGGTGACTGCTATTTTGAGAGTCTGTCAGAAATCCTGATAAGAAAAAAACTCAGCATCCTGGTTGATGAATCAACCGACATTGGAAATGTCAAAACGCTCTGTGTTGTGTTTCGTTTTTTTGATGAGGGTACAAACGGTTCAAACCTGCTTTTAGAAGCTGGTGCAGATCTTTTCAGAAGAAGGCAGACATTTAGTTAGAGAAGGAGCCACTGCAGAAAGGCTGTACACAGAAATGACGAAATCATTTACAGAGGTAGGCGTCCCACTTCAAAACATTGTAGGGTTTGTGTCGGTTGGCTGTAATACTATGATGGGACAACACAACTCTGTCTCCAGTCGTCTAAGAAACGATTTGCCAGGGATCACCATACATCGCTACATCTGTCACTCCCTACACCTGTGTGCCAATGAGGCATGCAAGCAGCTTCCTCGCCAGTGCGAACATTTAGACAGAGACATCTATGGATATTTTAAAAACAGTGCTAAACGTGTGGCTGAACTTCGTGAATTTCAGGATTTTTGCCATGTTGAACCCCACAAAATACTGAAGCCTTCCCAGACACGATGTCTGTCACTGACTGAAGTTGTCAAAAGGATATCCTCCCAGTGGGAAGCCCTCCGGCTTTTTTTCACTGACCAGTGGATTGATGCTAGACTGAATGCTGCTGAGAATATTTATCATGCACTCAACAATGAGTCTCTCCGGCTCTATTACTACTTTCTGGGGTGGGTTCTGCCCAAATTCACAGACCTCAACCAATATTTCCAGAGTGAAGGTGTGGTTATTACATCACTGAGGAGCAAGATGTGTGAGACCTACAAAGACCTCCTACTGACCTTCATGCAACGAGACTATGTTTTACACAAAGCCCTGAGTCAGATCAATCTCAATGATGACTCAAATTTATTACCACTCAACACAGTGTACCTGGGTATAAAAGTGATGCAGAACGTCCAGCAGTCAAAATTCACACCAGCCGCCCTGACAGATTTCTCTATGTGCTATCAAAAATGTATCTGGGTTGCCTGCGGAGAAATAAAGAAACACTTTGACTTTGATGATGCCCTCTTGGTCCACATTGCATGCCTGTCTCCAGTGGCGGACTTAGACATTTTGGGGCCCCAGGCAAACCTTTGTAAAGGGGCCCTCCCCCAAGTCAGCCTAAATGTACCATTAGGCCCTGCCCTGAAGGTCAAAGATTTTCATGTTAATACTCTAATACTGGGAACTAGACAATAAAAACAACCGTTTTTTCTCTACTTTAATAAGGTACAACTATCCTTTAAAGTCTTTTTACGTTTTTCCGCTCCGCTTTCGTATCTTCGCGTTGGCTTCATCTGTTTTCCATCTCCTCTGTCTTCCCGCTCAAGCATACTGAGCACTTCCTGGATTTTTGGGTGATGTGTAACGCTCATTAAGGCTAGGCGCCTGACCACGGCCAGATATGGTAAATAGGCAGTCAGAAAAGGTTCAGCTGAGGAGCCTGTTGTGTGAATAAAACACCATCAGACAAGAAGCAAGTTTTAAGTTGTTTGTATTGTATAGACTTAGGAAGGTATTTATAATAATATTGTTTGTAATAATAATCATTTTCTTTGAGTATAACCAATAGACAAAATACACACAACAAAACAGACCCTAATTACAACCAATAGACAAAATACACACAACAAAACAGACCCTGATTACACCCAAGAGTTCTTTTTTTTTCTATTTTAAATCAGTTCTTGAATCCCGGATGATTAAAGGTCCATCAATCAATAATCTGGTAGTTTGTAGTTCATGATCCAGGGTAATATGTCCAGAAAAAAACAAATAGTTTGGTGCAATTTAAGTCCTACCGCACAGCTGCGGTGATCCGGTAGCTTGCCATCCTGGGTGGGAACAGGGGGTGAAAAAAACCCTGACCTAAACAAGGTCATAAACAAAACAAAAATTAGCATTACTATATACACAGGACTAAACTGTTATCAAAAATAGTTAAACATTCACATAGTTAAACATTCACAAAAACAAATAAAATAATTCCAGCAGGTATTTTTCAAGAATCATTCAAATGTCCTGTTAAGCACCTTGGTCAATGCAAGGCATTGTAGGAAGGTGCTATACAAATAAAGTTTATTATTATTATTATTATAACTTCAATTCAAAGACCACATCAACAGTACAGATCAAATTAAAGTTACAGATCAAGTTTTAAAGTGCACTTCCAAGTTGTATCCAAGTTTAATTCATATAAGAGTCAATTAAGCTTAATTTACTTCAATATTGTTTCAAAAAACAAATAGTAATTTATTTTGTTTTGTTGCGCAACCCAAAAGAAATTAACCAATTCCACGTTAATTTAGCTTGATACAGCGGGGTTCTCTCATGATTTATGAAGACGCCAAGCACAAACAGCTAGCCACAGCGTTAGCACCCGAGTTCACCTCTGACCCGGAAGATGTCAAGATGGAATAGTCCATTTTTAGTAGGGGGATACAGAAATCGACTGGTTTTTGTATTGTGTTTTTAATGATCGTTTTCATCGTAACTATAATTATTTTTATGTTAAACGTACATTAACAAGCAGGAGCAATGTTAGGGATGTAGGTGACTGGCCAGGGCGGGGCGGGGCCGGGGCCCCTGCTGGTTGGAGGCCCCTGCTCTTTGGGGGCCCCAGGCAACAGCCTCATTTGCCTATATGGTAGATCCGCGTCTGCCTGTCTCCTGCCACAACGACTGATTCAAGAGCACGAGCTGAGTCTTCTTCTTCTTCTTTCGGCTTTTCCCTCTTCAGGGGTCACCACAGCGAGTCATCATCCTCCCCCTCACTCTGTCCTCTGCATCCTCTGTCCTCACTCCAACTACCTCCATGTCCTCTCTAACTTCATCTATATATCTCCTCTTTGGCCTTCCTCTTTGTCTTTTTCCTGGCAGCTTCATTTCTAACGTCCTTCTACCAATATACCCACTGTCCCTCCTCTGGACATGTCCAAACCATCTCAGTCTGGCCTCTCTTAACTTTATCTCCCAGTTGTTCAACATGTGCTGTACCTCTGATGATCTCATTCCTAATCTTATCCATCCTTGTCACTCCTAAGGAGAACCTCAACATCTTCATTTCTGCCACTTCCAGTTCTTTCTCCTGTCTTTTTGTCAATGCCACTGTCTCCAGACCATACAACATAGCTGGTCTCACCACTGTCTTGTAAACTTTTCCTTTGACCTTTGCTGACACCTTTTTGTCACAAATCACTCCTGAAACTTTTCTCCATCCACTCCATCCTGCCTGGACTCTCTTCTTCACCTCTTTACCACATTCCCCATTTTCCTGGACAGTGGACCCCAAGTACTTGAAGTCCTGCACCTTTGTGACCTCTGCTCCTTGTAGCCTCACTGTTCCACTGGCCTCCCTCTCATTCACACACATGTACTCTGTCTTACTACGGCTGACTTTCATTCCTCTTCTTTCAAGTGCATACCTCCACCTCTCCAAGTTCTCTTCCACCTGTTCCTGTTCTCACCACAGATCACAATGTCATCTGCAAACATCATAGTCCATGGGGATTCCTGCCTGACCTAATCTGTTAGTCGGTCCATCACCAGAGCAAACAAGAAGGGGCTCAGAGCCGATCCTTGGTGCACTCCCACCTCCACCTTGAAGCTATCGGTCACTCCTACAGCGCATCTCACCATTGTCCTGCTGTCCTCATGCATGTCTTGTACTAGTCTAACATATTTCTCTGCCCCTCCAGATTTCCTCATGCAATACCACACCTCCTCCCTCGGCACCCTGTCATATGCTTTTTCTAAATCCACAAACACACAATGGAGTTCTTTCTGACCCTCTCTGTTCTTCTCCATCAGCATTCTCAAAGCATATATGAAATCTGTGGTGCTCTTTCTTGGCATGAAACAATACTGTTGCTCACAGATAGTCACCTCTTGTCTTAGTCTTGCTTCCACAACTCTCTCTCAGATCTTCATCGTGTGGCTCATCAACTTAATTCCTCTGTAGTTGCAACAACTCTGTACATCACCCTTGTTCTTAAAAATGGGAACCAGCACACTTCTTCTCCATTCCTCAGGCATTTTCTCACCCTCAAATATGCCATTAAATATTTGAGTCAAAAACCTCACTGACATCTTTCCAAGACATTTCCAAACCTCCACTGGTATGTCATCAGGTCCTACTGCCTTCCCCTTCTTCATTCTTTTCAGAGCTTTCTGGACTTCACCCTCACTAATCTTTCCCACTTCCTGGTCCACAGTTTCTATGACCTCTACTCTTCTTTCTCTTTCATTCTCTTCATTCATTAGCTCCTCAAAGTACTCCTTCCATCTTCCTGTCACACTCTCCTCACTTGTTAGAACATTACCATTCCTATCTTTAATAAGCCTAACCTGCTGCACATCCTTTCCAGCCTGATCCCTCTGTCTTGCCAATCGGTACAAGTCCTTCTCGCCCTCTTTAGTGTCCAATCTCCCATACAACTCATTGTACGCCCTCTGCTTTGCCTTGGCTACTTCCCTCTTTGCTCTATGTCCCATCTCCTTATATTCCTGTCTCCTCTCTTCAGTCCTCTCACTGTCATATTTCTTCTTGGCTAACCTCTTTCTTTGAATGGCATCCTGCACTTCACTATTCCACCACCAGGTTTCCTTATCATCCATTCTCTGTCCAGATGACACACCAAGTACCTTCCTACCTGTCTCTCTAATTACTGTTGCTGTAGTAGCCCAGTCACTTGGAAGCTCTTTCTTACCACCCAGAGCCTTTAACAGCTCATCTCTGAATTTCTCACAACATTCTTCCTTCTTTAGCTTCCACCATTTGGTCTTCTTCTCTGATTTTACTCTTTTTCTCTTCTTCACAACAACAGTCATTCTACACACAACCATCCGATGCTGTCTGGCCACGCTCTCCCCTGCTACAACCTTACAGTCTCCAATCTCCCTCAGGTTTCCTCTTCTACACAGAATGTAGTCGACCTGTGTACTCCTTCCTCCACTCTTATAGGTCACTCTATGTTCCTCCCTCTTTTGGAAATAGGTATTGACTATAGCCATTTCCATTCTCTTGGCAAAATCCACCACCATCTGTCCTTCCTGGTTTCTTTCCTTGACACCAAACCTACCCATCACTTCCTCATCCCCTCTGTTTCCTTCACCAACATGTCCATTCAGGTCTGCTCCGATCACCACTCTTTCCTCCCTGGGAATACTCTCTATCACTTCATCCAAATCTTTCCAAAATGTATCTTTCTCCTCCCCATCACATCCAACCTGTGGAGCATAACCACTGACTATGTTTAGCATCAGACCTTCTACTTCTACCTTCAGACACATCACCCTATCTGACACTCTCTTCACCTCTACTACATTCTTTGCCAACTCCTCCTTCAGGACCACCCCTACTCCATTTCTCTTTCTATCCACACCATGGTAAAACAGTTTGAACCCTGCTCCAATACTGCGAGCCTTGCTGCCCTTCCACTTGGTCTCTTGGACACATAAAACATCTACCTTTCTTCTCTGCATCATGTCAGCCAGCTCTCTACCTTTGCCTGTCATTGTCCCCACATTTAGAGTTGCAACCCTCAGTCCTACATTCTTCACTTTCCTCTTCTCCCTCTGTCTCCTGACACGTTTCCCTCCTCGGGGTCTTCGACTAACAGTAGCACAATTTCCGCCGGCACCCTGTTTGTCAACAGCACCGGTGGCGGTCGTTGTTAACCCTCGACCGATCCGGTATGGTTTCACTTTGAT
>JBBPBX010061484.1:9680-21108 GCA_038048925.1 Garcialebias charrua | reverse complement strand
TATATATATATATATATATATATATATATATATATATAGGAAATGGATGTGAATAAGATAATTGAGTTTGACAGGTTATGGAAGGATTTTTGTGTTTTCTGTTCTGATTAGATTAATCATAGATTTAGTGTTAATTTTCTGAATGTGGTCTTATGCCCTTATCACAGACATCTCTGAATAAGAGTAGTTGAGCTTTTCTCAGATATCGGATTAGTTAACAGAGTAGTGTAGGGCTTTTCCCCTCACAGGTGTCTATGATGAAGAAGATGAAGAGGCCTGACACCAGTTCTTTGCTAAGGTTAACACATACCAGAAATGGAGCAGAGTATATGCAATGTTTTGAAGTTTGTTAAGAGTTGATAAATCAATTTTGGGTAATTTAAGGTTTTTTGAGAAAGTATTGGATTTATAAGGTCAAATTAAAGTCCAGTTGTTTTTTATTGAACGCCTTTTTAAAGGTATTGAATTTAACTTCATTATTCCTGCATATACCCTGTAGAGGCGTGTTTGTTGATAGGAGGGACAGTCCGCTCGGTTCTTTCTTGTTTTTATTTTTATTTGTTCGTCTTTGCATCTATTTTTGTCTTGTTTGTTTTTGTCTGTTTTATTCTTGTTCATTGTTTTTGTTTGTTTTGTCTTGTTTCTATTTGTTTGTTACATTTGTCTTGTTTGTTTTTGTCTGTTTTATTCTTGTTCATTGTTTTTGTTTGTTTTGTCTTGTTTCTATTTGTTTGTTACATTTGTTTTATTCTTTGTTTTTGTCTGTTTTATTTTTTGTTTGTTTGTTCTGATCTTATTCTGTTTAGTTTTTATTACCATTTATATTATTGCTTATTTTATATGAGGGTTTTATATTCTGGGTGGGTAACTTAGATGTAATATTGCTGTGGGTGGGAATGTTAGAGATTTCCAATGTGTATCAAGTTTTTAATTGCATTCTCACATAGAACATATAGGATTTTGTTGACATGATGTTTGTCATGTCAAAAGGGGAATTGAAATATATTTCTATCAGTATTACATTACACCCATTATGTTCCATTATTTGTATTCACTTAATTCTGCCTTATAATGTGAAATGTGACACTAGGCAGAACGTTTTTCTCTCGGGCTTTGTTTTCACTAGGGAACAGTTACACGCCTGCACATGCAACAGACATAACACTGGATGATTGACATACAGAGCTGATAGTTTGTTGACAGAAAGGAGGGTCACGTGGTAGTGTAGGTGGTTCCAGGGCGGTCCTGAAGCAGTCCAAGGCGGTTCCAGGTTCCAGGAGGCGGTGACGACATCCGGGGTTTTATAACCGTGGCCCTGCCTTTGAAGATGTGTGTGTGGACTGTGCTTGGAGTCAGGTCTGTTGTTGCTGTAAGGTTTATTCTTATAATGTACAATAAACCTGCATAAAATTTGCACATTCGTTTCAGAGCTTCCTTCAACCTTTTGAATTTGCAACAATGCCATCGGGCCCCGTGCAAGGAGTATACTCCTTTATCAGCGCAGCACATAAAAGACTGTAGTCTTTCATCACGGCGTCCCGTTGACGCTTCATGAAAGCATGCACTGTCCTGTCCGAGGTTAACCTTACCAGACAGATTTTATCATCAACTGTAGCTTCTGGGAAGCGTTGAAGCTGGAAATCAAGATCATCGAGATAGATCTTGGTTTCGTGTGAGCCCAACGGGCCTGGGGCAAAGGTTTGAATGCTTTTAGCCATATTCCGTAGTTCAGCAAATGAAAGAGGAGTTTGTGGGTTATTATTAGATCCACCCACCGGCGCATCCGGTGGGTTTGTTGGTTTTAGAGGCCCTAAGGGACGTCGTGGTGGATTGGGCGATGGAGTTGATGTTATAGGCGGTGGCGTTGGTGTTCTAGGCGCATCTGGAGACTGACCTTTCATTAATGTCAGACATTTTTTCATTTCGTCGATTAATTTGTATTCAGATGCGGCCAGCTTCTCCCTGCACTCTTGTAACTCCACTCGGCTGTCTGTACACTCGCGTTGTAATTCACAACACCGACTGTAGAGTTCATCTTTTTCAAGAATGACCGCCTCAAGTGACTCATCTGCCTCCTTTAAACGTTGATTCAAACGTTCCACCTCAGCCTGTTTTTGTTTGTAAACCAGTTGAGCTGCACGTCCATCTGACCCCGGAATTACACTGCACGCGGCTCCGCCCCGCTCCGGTCCGCAGGTCGCAGCTGACGTGAGTCCTCGCCCACTGCCTCCGCTCTGCTCAGGTCAGCCTGGATGCGCCGCTCCAAGACACGTGCGAGATCGCGCGATAAATCAAGTGAAGTCAGAACAAAACAATTCATTCGGTGGAAGAAGGAGAACAACTGTAGAGAGACTGCTGCCTTGATCTTCTCTCGTAAATAAGCTACATGGTTTGAGCAACAGGAAGTGATGTTTACATTTCAGAATAAAATACGTTTTTATTTATTTATTTCTTGTATTGCGTTTGTAGGCGTAGTCATAGTCATAAATATAATAGTTTAGTCATAGAATAGTCATAAATGATAGTTTGACAGCATTTTTGTACAAATAAATCCGTATAGAGCTAGGATTAGTCCGCCCGTGGTGATTTTATTTTGTAAATACGGAAGTTGTGCTCGTTCCTTTTCCTGTTGGTGCGACGTAATCTTCAAAAGTTGACTCCGGCACAGCTCCGTCATCCGGCAGAAATAGAAAATTTTCTAATTTTGACGGACTGCCGTCCGCTCTCCGCAGCTCGCCGCCGCCGTGCGGAGCCAGTGTAAATTCTGTCATTGATTATAATGGGTGCGTATTTGCTGCGGAGGTCGGACCGGAGCGGGGCGGAGCCGTAACGCATGTGGTGTAATTCCGGGGTGAGACTGTTTTAGTGACAGAACCTCCACCTGTAGCTTTTCAGGCAATTTGACTCGGCGGTCATTTTGCAGTGAGATTGCCTCAGCTTGTGCACAACGTAATCTGGACCGGGTCCTTATCAGAACCACCAGACACTTCCAACACAGCGTGACAGATCCCCACCAAACTACTTAAGAAAAGTGGCCATAAGAGCCACTCCACACACATCAACTGGCATATCTCCCTTCGAGATGATGACCGGTCGACAAATGACTCTCCCTCTACACCTGTTGTACCAACCAGGCGACGCCGCCATGGCGACAGCCTACACTACACAACAATACATGAAAGATTTGAATGTACACCTCAGAAACACTTTTGCTTTCTTTTTTGAGCCACTTTTTGCCATTGTTGACAGTTCAGCGTTTAATGTCAGTGGAGTCATTTCAGGCACCTTTTTACCATAATCTGTGAATATTTTAGCAAGCTGCCCTAAAACCTCATCAATACAGTCAGGCTTTTGATCCAGGCCTTGAGGATCTGGGTCCACTGGCCCTGTATCTGACTCTGCATCTGACTCTTTGTCAGACTCTGCATCAGACTCTTTGTTAGACTCAGGATTTGATTCAGGAGGACCCGGCTTTGGGTCTGAATCTGTGACCAGATCCCTCAGACTAGAATCCTTATCCACTTCTTCTTTTTCTGCCATCGTTTTGTTTTGATTTTGTTTGAATCAATAAGATGGTATTTATTATAGTGTATGCAAATAAATGTTTTCTTAGCGTTGAGTTACTTCACTAAAACAGCTTTCTGGTTTTATCCTTGTAATCTATAAACAAGCCTTTTATTCATTCAGAACCTTTTATTTATTTTAGGTTTTACCTTTAATGAAAAATGTTTTAAGTTAAAGCCTTCGTGGCCGTATCAACTTAATAGACCTATCTTTTAAAACAATTACCATTAAACCACGCTTAATTTTTCTGTCTTTCACCCAAACACCTCTTTAAAGATTTCAAATAAATGCACTGTTAACACTAAAATTTAGCAGATCTGTTTAATTCTTTTTTCCAAGAGAATGTATCTGGAATGAGAAGTGTATTTTTGTTTGTTATTTTAAATTCTTATGTATTTAAAATAAGCAAAAATGTTTGTCTGTACCACTGTAAAATTTTAAAAATTATTTAAAATAAACAGGAGTTATTGTCTGTGTACAGAACAATTTTAGAGCTGGTAATTCACCATAAAAATGCTGACGTTGTAATGTTTTATGAGAAAATTCATCTGTTAACGTCTTCTAACCAACAGGGGGCAGCTTCAAGTCTTAATGTTATCACGAGGAGACTGATTTTACTATTCAGTATTTAAACTGAAAACTACCTTTTAGAGTTAGTTTCTAGTGAGTTCGTGATAAACGCTCGAACCACGTTCTTGTCAGAGACAGATTTATGTTGTTAGACAGTTTAGATGGCTTCAAATGAGTTTTTAAACTTTCAGTGAAATCTCCGTTTGTTCTGTGAGAGTGAACTGCTTGTCACCCAAAGTGCACCTGGAAATGACGACACAAATAGGCGGGTCGACGCAGCGCGTCACCAGCTCTGCTGAGCGAGGCGGAGCTCGCTACACAGATACGTGACGTCAACCAATCAATCACAGCGTTTGTAGTTCATTCCAAGCATTCATGGTGAATGTAGTTTCTTACCTTCGACCAGTGCAGTGCCGGAAATGACGACAAAGTGGGTTGTTCGCAACAGCGTGCGTTCCCAAATCAGCGAATCAGCGTTCGCTACGAGAGTGATTGACAGTTCACAGCTCTCGTTCATCCAATCACAGCTCATAAACAAAACGTGTTGGACACGTAGCTCTTTAACGTTACCTTAGCACAACAGAACACAACGTTATAGACTCTTAAACAACTCCAACGCTTCAAATTAACTTCCCAAAATTCTGAAACGTGGCAATCACATTTAAAACAGGCACAGCTTAGCTACGCTCAGTAACCCAGCACTGCTGCTGTAGAACAAACACGGACTCGCTCGGAGCCACTTCAAGGTCGGTTCCGGTCCACTTTTTAATGGAGCAGGAATCGGGTCTGAACAGAACCACTATCCGACACGTTCTAACAGTAATATGCTTCTATGACCTGCTCTAACATGTAAAATACCAGCACAGCAATCTTTTAGATGTTAATTATAGCTTTCAGGCTTTTGACTCGGCGGTCAAACAAAGCTTTGTACAGGAGTCTGTGTGAACTGGACCGGAACCAGAACCCCCACAGACCACGGGCTGACAAAAACCTCACCTAAAAGCTTCCAACAGCGTGTAAAAGAGTTGAACGAATAACAATCCCTCAGCCTCAAATGATAAAAACATGCAGAATCTGCCTGTCTCGAACACTCCAGCCAAAAATTATTATCCTCAGAGTTTAAAACTTGGATCCTAATATGCAAACATGACGTTACAGTTCATGAGAGATCACAGATTTATCAATAAACTTTCAGAAACCGGTACGAGGCCACCAGATGAAGTAAACATGAGGGAGACCACATATTGTGTCTTTTTAAACACATACGGTGTCACCCAGATGTAAAGGATTATGAGGAGGTCAATATTAATACTGACCTCTTTACCTTAATTAATTTACTTATTCAGATTGAATAGTAATTTCACGGGTTCTTTCTTTTTCAGTTTACCCAATATTTCTGTGATCTTTATGATGGATAAATAAAACAGAAGCCATAGAGTGACAATGGACATTAACTTAGTTTGATATGTCAAAGAGACACTATCATTTATTTAAAATGAATCAACTAAAATCAACACCATTACACTTGATTGACATGATTTCACTTTCTTTCAAATTAATACGTCAGCACACTTAAATTCAACACAACAGACTTCAATACTGGATGTTAAACATATTTAGTCTGTGGGCTCTTTAGCTTAAAATAGTTTCCAGCTTAGAATTGAGGGAAAAAGATAGGAGGAAAGATGGAGAGATGGGTTAAAGGAAATTATCTTGAGCATGTTACCAAAGTGACACTTCTCATCAGATTTCTGCTAAAATCCAGGTACGTTTGTAAACAGCTCTTTACCTTTCGACGACGAGTCTGATAAAGAGATGACACCAGCCTGTAAGATGCACAGTCCTTCAGGCCCAGTTGTCCGAACTGGTTATTCGTTTACGTTTTCAACGTCTCCTGGGTTCCGCTTGGTCATCAGAAAATATGTCAGCTCCTGGCCTCTGACTTCAAGATAAGCTTATTCCAGGAAGGAATAAACAAAGTTTTGAGCTTACGCTCGTTAGAAATGGATTCATAACAGCATGTTATACAATCCTTAGCTGAATGACTGTCCTTGGCGGGTGACAGGCATTCATTCAGCTCTTTGGGACGTCTCCATGTCTTGAAGTTCCCAGAAACTCTGAAGCGTTCATGCAAAAAAACGCTTTTACTCAAAAATGTTGAGATTAGAACACACTTTCCTCATTGGTCCGTGGGCCAAGAGGAGTGTGAAAACGTGAAGTGAAAAACTCAAGGTTGACAGCAAGTCTGCTTAGATAACAAAGAGGAATGTTTTGGAAAAGTGTCTGAAAGAGAGGAGACATCTCGACGCTACCGAGAGTTTCAGCTGAACTCAACAAAAACAACTCCTGAGCAAGTCAATCTGACACCTCATTCAACTTTGTCATAGATATTTTGAGTAGACACTTTCATTTGGTCAAGCAACACAGTAATACTACATATTAAAAGAATAACAGCATATAACATATATCATGAAAATGACAAAAGTTATTCTTTTGATTACATTAGAATAAAATCAAAGATAGAAATAGTCTCTTTTGGTGACTATGTGACTAATTTGTAGTAAATGTCTTGCTTTACTGAGAGGTCAGTAAAGGTCATCTCTGGAACAGTTCAAAAGTACACAGGTGTATCAAAGTGGACACGGTCATGCCCACTACAGGATCAAGGATCAGAGATCTGGGAACCCATGAACGTTCCTCAGAGCCGTAGCCCTCCCAATCCACCAAATATTGCCAACCACGGCCCGACGTCTCACGTCCAGGAGGCGTCGAACCGTGAATGTAGGCTTGTCGTCGATCAAGCGAGGGGGAGGTGGGAGAGCAGCAGGAGGGTGAAAAGGACTAGAGGACACAGGCTTCAGGAGGAAAACGTGAAACATAGGGTGCAACTTCATGGAAGCGGGAAGTTGTAGACGCACAGCAGACCTATTGATTATCTTGACCACGGGGAAGGGGCCAATGAACCGTGGGGCAAACTTGCATGGAGTATTCTTGAGGGTAATATCCCTGGTAGACAACCATCCCCTCTGTCCGACTCAATAGGCGGGTTCCACCCTCCGATGTCTGTCAGCAAACTTCCTGTTTTGTTCCACCGACCTTGAAAGGGCCCGTTTGGTAATCCGCCAGGTCCTCCTGCAACGCTTGACATGCTGGTTGACAGAGGGAACGCCAACCTCCACCTCCTGCAAGGGAAACAGAGAAGGGGAGTACCCCAGTGTGGCTTTGAATGGGGACCTACCCGTGGCTGCAGACACCTGGGAGTTGTGGGTGTACTCGACCCATGGCAACTGTTGAGACCAAGAAGAAGGATTGTTCAGGGTGACACACCTCAGCATTGCTTCCAGTTCCTGGTTGCACCTCTCGGTCTGACCATTCGACTGAGGATGGTATCCTGATGACAGGCTGGTAGAAGCGCTGATGGCTTGGCAGAAACCTCTCCAGACCTGTGACACAAATTGGGGACCTCTGTCAGAAACAATGTCCACAGGGATGCCGTGGAGGCAAAAAACATGCACCGTTATCAGGTGGGCTGTCTCCATCGCCGAGGGGAGCTTCGACAAAGGGATGAAGTGGGCAGACTTAGAAAAATGGTCAAAAATTGTGCAAATTGTGGTATTACCATTGGAGTTGGGCAAACCAGTAACAAAATTGAGTGTGATGTGGGACCAGGGCCGGCTAGGGATGGGAAATGGCAATAATAGTCTAGCAAGAGGTTGGTTGCTGTGCTTGCTCCGAGCACAGATGGAACAAGCTGAGACGAAGCCCCTGACATCCCTCTCCAAGTTAGGCCACCAAAAATGGTCCTTGATGAGCTGCAACATATGACGGACACCCGGGTGACAAGCAAATCTTGCAGAATGGAGATCCAGGTGAGTACCTTACTGACAGCAGCTGGAGGAATGAATCTCTTATCCCTGGGGCCAGTACCCGGTCGGGTACAGTCTGCAGTGTACCCCGGATCACATTGTCGATCTCCCACGTCAGGACACCCACCGTGTAGGATGGGGGAAGGATGTTATTAGATGGGACCCCGGGTTCCTCCGCCAAAGCAAACTGCCGTGAGAGGGCGTCAGGTTTTACATTACGTGTTCCTGGAGTGTATAGACTGAAAAATAAAATCTGGCAAAGAACAATGACCAACGAGCTTGTCGAGCATTGAGTCTCTTAGCGGTCTGAAGGTACGCTAGATTCTTATAGTCAGTGAGAACCACAAATGGAGTTTCAGCACCCTCTAGCCAGTAGGGCCACTCCTCCAAAGCTATCTTTATGGCCAGCAACTCCCTATCCCCAACATCATAGTTGCTTTTGGCTGGGGAGAGGCATCTGGAAAAGAAGGCGCAGGGATGAAGCTTGTTGTCCTCCACTGACCTCTGGGAAAGAACAGCACCCACCCCGGATTCAGAGGCGTCCACCTCCACCATGAACTGTCTTTGGGTGTCTGGGTGAGACAGAATGGGAGCTATGGAAAACAAAGTCTTGAGGTCAGTGAAGGCTCTCTGCATCCGGAGTCCAGTCGAACCTCCTGAGGGAAGATGTTAGTTGAGTTAGAGTGGCGACTTTGCTATAATCCTTTATAAAGCGTTGGTAAAAATGGGCAAACCCCAAGAAGCGTTGAAGCCGTTTTCGGGTCGTCGGAGTCGGCCAGTCCACCACCCCCTTAATCTTCGCTGGGTCTGACCTTACATGTCCTCTCTCGAAGATGAACCCCAGGAAGGAGACTGTAGAGACGTGAAACTCTCACTTTTCAGTCTTGACAAATAAATGGTTTTCCAGAAGATGCTGTAACATAGATTTCACATGGTAAATGTGTTGGTCCTGATCTTTAGAAAAAATGAGAATGTAATCTAGGTAGAAGAAGACAAACACACCAAGGAAATCCCACAGCACATCATTTACCAGTGTCTGAAAAACGGCAGGGGCGTTGGTTAATCCAAAAGGCATGACCAAGTACTCAAAATAGCCCATGGGTGTCTTGAAGGTGGTCTTCCATTCATCTCCCTGGCACAAACGTATGAGGTAATATGCATTTCTGAGATCCAATTTAGAAAATACCGTTGCTTCTCGAAGTTGCTCATAAATTGAATCGATGAGTGGAAGAGGGTATTTGTTTTTAATTGTAATTTTATTAAGGCCCTGGTAATCAATACAAGGTCGAAGAGACTTATCTTTCTTTGCCACAAAGAAGAAACCAGCACCCAGAGGGGATGTGGATGGACAGATGATGCCACTCTTTAATGAAGCCTCAATGTATTCCGTCATCGTCGCTCTTTCAGGACCAGAGATGTTGTACAGCCGGCTAGACGTAGTGGAGCTCCGGGTATCAGGTTAATGGCACAATTGTACGACCTGTGTGGTGGTAACAACAAGGCTTTTTGTTTACTGAATACAGTTGCTAAAGAGTGGTAAACTTCAGGGACAACGGATAAATCAATGGGTTCATAGGGTGTTTGACGGGGCTAGAAGATATGGTTGAGCAAAGACATTTAGCTGAGCAACGCACCCCCCAATTGTCAATATGACCCTCCTCCCAATTGATTTGAGGGTTATGTAACCTGAGCCATGGATAACCCGAAATGATGGGTAACCTCTGATTCTCAACAATAAGAAAATCACCAAACTCTTGGTGGTTACCAGATGCCACAAACCTAAATTTGATTGTCTTGTGTGAAATGGTGGAAACGGTTTGACCAGTGAGAGCGGAAACAGAGATGTCTTGGTCCAATTTCAGAGACTGGATCTGGAGTTCGTCCACCAAGCTCTGGCTGATCAAATTTTGTTCAGCACCCGAGTCGACCAGGGCCTGAACAGGGAAAGTCACACCGTTAATACAAAGAGTGACGAGCTGTTTCAAATAATTTACAGGAGTATCAGAAATAGTACCCAACAGCATCTCCTGTTTAACTGGTGGGCTCAATCTTTTACCTGCAGGGAACAGGCGGATAAAGTGTGTCCCTTCCTTCCGCAATAGAGACAGGCTTTGTTTTGTAGGCGTCTCTGTCGCTCCTCCAGTGTCAGCTGAGTGTGTCCGATCTGCATCGGCTCGGGTTCGGAAAAAGACGTCATGGGAACCGGTGTAATCCTTCTGGATGACAGCTGTTTATAGGAGTTGTATTTCTCCTCCATCTGACGTTCTCGAGCTCTGTTATCAACTCTAATAGATAAGGCAATAGTTCCATCTAGGTCAGTAGGTAATTCACTAGTGAACAGTTGATCTTTAATGTTGCTATTGAGCGAGTTTAGAAAAGCACTACGTAATGCCCTCTCACCCCAACCGGATTCCTCCGCGAGAATGCAGAAGCGAATGGAGAACTTGGCCACCGTCTCTCTTCCCTGCCGGACTGAAAATAATTTCTGAGCGGCTTCCTCTTGTAACAAATGATAGTCAAATACCTTGAGGAAGTCCTGGATGAAATCAGCAAATGGCAAAGTCTCGATTGGACGTCGTCGGAGGTAAGCGTTGGCCCACTGCAGGGCTTCACCCTTAAGAGAGGCGACAATATATGACACACGAGATGAGTCAGTGGAGTACGTTACCGGGGCACGGCTGAACGCCAGGTTGCATTGAAGCAAAAACCACCGCATTTTCTTGTATCACCCTCAAAGAATTCAGAAGGCTTGATGTCAGGTTCCTTGATATGTTGAACGTGCCTGGTCTCCGTGGGTTCCATGCTTGTAGACTGTTTGGGAGGAGAAGAGGGATTAATTTTTGTCCTTTGTTGGAGAGAATGTACCATACCTCCTAGTTGAAGGAGATTTTTCTGCATAGTTTCTTGCTGTTTAAGAACTTGTTGTAGGGCTAGAGTTACAGAGTATGTCCCCTGACTACTACCTGGTTGAAGTGGTTCCTCCCCAGTCGTGCCAGAGGGGTCAGTTTGGCTGGGACAAACTACATCATAGTGGCGTCCATACGACCCCAAAGTGGCAGACCGAGAAAGAATACACAACAACTGGGAAGACAACATAAGTGTTCTTTATTTACAGGTGAAGGTGGAAGCCTGGAGCTGTAAGAAAACAGAGTAGAAGTGAGTATCCAATCTTGGAGGCTTAATGTTTAAATCTTGAAGTAATCGGAATTGTCTTACTTGTTAACTTAGATGGATGAATCAAAAAGGAGTGGTTCTGGTTCCTGGTGAGTTGTTGGAGTAGGCGTAGGCTGTTAGGCTGATTGGTAACTCTAAATTGACCCTGGGTGTGAGTGAGACAGGTCCCTCTTGTAAATGAGTCCCCGTGGCTCAACGAGGCTAGCCTGTATAAATAATGGTTGAATGAATGAATGAAAGGTGACAACACCCCG
>JBBPBX010061483.1:0-21109 GCA_038048925.1 Garcialebias charrua | reverse complement strand
AATATCACATGTGGAGTTCCCCAAGGCTCTGTACTTGGACCAAAGCTTTTTATTTTATATGTGAATGACTTGGTAAATGTGTCAGGACTCCTTAAATGTGTACTTTTTGCTGATGATACCACTTTTTTCTGTTTAGGTGAAGATATAGAACAAATGTTGGAATTGATAAAGACAGAATTTGTCAAGATACAAACTTGGTTTAAAATAAATAAATTATCATTAAATCTAGAAAAAACTAATTACATGATATTCGGTAATAAAAAGAAAACTGTTGATGTTCCACTCAAAATTGAGGATGTTGAGATTTGTAGAGTGAGTGAGGTGAAGTTTTTGGGTGTTATCATTGATGACAAACTGACATGGAAACAACACATAAATTCTGTAAGAATAAAAATAGCTAAATCGATAGCAGTACTGTACAAAGTCAGAGACCTATTGAATGATAAAGCTCTGTATTTGTTGTATAACACAATCATTGTTCCACACTTAATCTATTGTATTGATGTTTGGGGGAATGCGTGTAAAACAATCACAAAGCCTATTTTTGTATTACAGAAAAGAGCTGTAAGAATTATCACTAGAAAACATTACCGTCATCCATCAAGTACATTATTTTATCAACTAAAGTTATTGAAGTTCCATGATTTGGTAGACTATAATATTTTATCAGTTATGTATAGGGCTCAAAATAATGCATTACCTTTAAATATCCAAATGCACTTTGTTAAAAGACAAAGTTGTTATAATCTTAAGGGGACAGAGTTGTTTGTAAAACCACAATTCAGAACTAGTTTGAAGGGACGTTCTACCTCAATCCAGGGAATTAGATTATGGAATGGCTTGGAGAATGTAGTTAAAAATGCCAAGTCAATGTTTACATTTAAAAAAAATGATCAAAACAAATGTGTTAAAGCTCCCCTGACATCATCTTTGAACTTTCCATAAAATGGCACAATATATATTTTAAGATTGAACTCTGATCGTTTTTGCTAAAACAATGTTAAATGAATGAAAATTCCTCTCAAAAATAGTTTAAAACTAGCGCCGTTTTTTTTACATGGTAAATCCGGATTTTCCCGTCGCGTGATTGTGACGTCACATGTAGACTCGGCTCGAACGCGCACATTGAATACAATGGAGGAAGATAATAATAATAATAATAATGAATTCAATTTATAACGCACTTTTCATTAATGAAAATCTCAAAGTGCTACACGGTGCAACAGAAATTAAATGTCAATAAAACAAGTAATAAAACAAGTAAAATCAATAACAGTATCAACTAAGATCAAAAGTAGAATCATGAGGAGGTAGAGTATGCTCGGTTGAAAAGAAAGGTCTTCAAGCCGCTCTTAAAGTCAACCACAGACTGTGGGACCCTCAGACAGTCAGGAAGAGAGTTCCACAGGCGGGGGGCAGCCACACTGAAAGCCCGGTCTCCCATGGTCCTTAATTTGGTTCTCGGAATGTGAAGGAGATTACTGTTCTGTGACCGCAGCGACCGGGTGGATGAGTGTGGAATAAGAATATCCTTCAGATAATCTGGTGAAGCTCCATGTAAGCATTGATGTGTAATGAGAGCAGTTTTGTACTGAATTCTGTAGGCGACAGGAAGCCAATGAAGGTTATGAAGAATGGGCGTAATATGTTCAAATTTACGAACTCGCAACAAGATCCTTGCAGCACTGTTTTGAATATATTGAAGTTTCTGAAGGTTTTTGCCAGGGATTCCAATAAACAGGGAGTTGCAGTAGTCGAGCCTGGAGGAGACAAAAGCATGGACGAGCTTCTCAGCATCGGAAAAAGTTAGGGATGGGCGAAGTCTAGAGATGTTTCGAAGATGGAAGAAGCAAGTTTTAAACAGAAGCTTAATGTGATTTTCAAATGTAAGATTGGAGTCCATTTTTATTCCAAGATTAGTAACAGAGGTGGAGAGGGGGATGTCTTGTCCAGAAAAGGAAAGTGTTGTTATAGTAGATGTCTGTACCTGGTGAGGGGTGCCAATCAGTATGGCCTCGGTCTTGGAGCAGTTTAATTGAAGAAAGTTCTGATTCATCCATGCCCTAATTGCCTCCAGGCAGGCAGAGAGGGCAGTGAGTGAAGATGGAGATGACAAGGTGGAAGATGAGGATGCTCCAGTCCTGATGTAAAGCTGTGTATCGTCGGCATAACAGTGAAAAGAAATGTTGAACTGATTAATAATTTGACCTAAAGGCAGCATGTAAAGGGAAAACAACAGGGGCCCCAGAACCGACCCCTGAGGGACACCACAGGAGACAGAGACTGTCTGGGACGTGGCGTTGCCAAGACTAACACATTCCAGCCTATTGGAGAGGAAAGATTTAAACCAGTCCAGGACGGTGTCACAGAGACCGACCTCCACATGAAGACGGTGGAGGAGGATACTATGGTCCACAGTGTCGAAGGCTGCAGTGAGGTCAAGGAGGACAAGGATGGAGGGAGAGCCAGTGTCAGCAGCCAAGAGGACATCATTAGTAACTCTCAGCAGTGCAGTCTCAGTACTGTGAGCTGCCCTGAATCCAGACTGGAACTTCTCATACAGGGAGTGTTGTTGTAAGTGATCCTGCAGCTGAGCAGCAACTGCTTTTTCCAGCACTTTAGACAGAAAAGGGAGGTGTGAAATTGGGCGGTAATTAGAAAAAATGTCGGGATCCAAATTAGATTTTTTCAGAAGAGGCCTAATGATGGCAGTTTTTAGAGGCAGTGGAACATGACCAGATTGAAGAGACTGATTTATTATTTGAGTGATAAGTGGGCCTATTGCAGAGTGATTGGATTTTATGAGAGACGAGGGGAAAGGATCCAGGGCGCAGGATGAAGGCTTCATTTTCTTGATGATGGCCTCCACCTCACTCTGAACAACTTCGTCAAAGCTGTTAAGGGTCCCAGAATGCAGACGGGTAGATGGCACACTGAGAACAGGGAGGTTGTGGAGCTGAGATCTGATAGTGTCAATTTTGGTTTTAAAAGATGAAAGAAACAGCTCGCATTTTTGAGCAGAGTCCTCAAGAGTTTGTTTAATGGGATTAAGCAGACGAGTTATTGTGGAGAAGAGCTGTTTAGAGTTTCCAGGGCAGGTGTTGATGATGTTAGAATAATATTTGGAGCGTGCTTCTTTAAGAGAATAGGCGTATGCTTTCTGATGTTCTTTGTACGCCTGCTTATGTACCGAGAGACCAGATGATTTTAGACGTCTCTCGATAGCACGGCCAATCTTGCGCAGCTCATCAGTGTACCAAGGGGCTGAACGGGAGAAAGACACCAGTCTTGTTACAAATGCATCCGTCCAATTTAGCCATTTAAAACTTTAGATTTTAGCGGTTGGTCTTCAGAGAAGCCAAAGTTATTTCGATGATCAACCAGAAACAGCAGGTTATATATTTTTTTCTCCTGATGTTGTTTTTTGTAGACTTTTCACTTCAGGAAGTGAGCAGCTGTGTGATGACTTACAGGAGCTGCAGGTTGACGAGGCAGAAGGAATTCTACAACATCTAAATTGTTTCCACAGCACTGAAATGGTAATATATTAGTTAATGTTTCTAATAATTATTCAACATTAATTTATAGTTTAAAAAATTAGTCCCTTTTAAAATATCTGTTAAATATTTTAATGTTTATTCTAACATACGTTCTGAAATTTTTAACTAGTTTTTATTTGTGTATTTTTATCCATCAAGATTTTTTTATTTTGTTGTAAATTTACATTTATTTTAAACAAAAACACTTTTAGATGTTTGAATCCGTTTGATTTCATCCGTCCTGTTTGGTCCAAAAAATGCAGCTGAGATGTCTTGACTGGATACCTGTCCAGGTGTCCTGTGATGGACTGGAGACCTGTCCAGGTGTCCCTGTGATGGACTGGAAACCTGTCAATTCAAACAATAAATGATATTCACCCCAATTTTTTTAAATCATATAAATACTTTATTACTGGTACATATATAACAAAGCCCCGCTTTTCTGTTTAAGGTGTTGGATGATGTGATCAAATCTCCCTACACGTCATCCGAATCCGCTGACACGTCTCTTTGTTCAACTCTTCTTGCCCATGGAGAACTAAAACAACAGAAACGAAGAGGGAGAACACGACCCTGCTGTTAAAGTGAAAACAAGCTAATTCAAACTATGAGAATAAACATTTTGTGATGCTTCATTTGAGTGTTGTCTTTTTTAAGGCTACAAACTAAAAATGTTTTATGGTGACATGTTTAGGAAAAAAAGTAAACCAGCATCCTTTTGACTTGTTCAGTTTTTATTAAAATTGTTAAAGGTTTGTTTTTGATGAGATATCTTATTGAATCTGCATATGGTGCCAAAATTAATGCTTGTATATTTTTAACTAGTTTTTATTTGTGTATTTTTATCCATCCAACTTCCCCTTCAGAATGTAAAGTAAAGACTGTGAATCAAATCACAAACTGTTTGTTGTACAGGGGGTGGAAGACATCAAAGTTGTCCTACATGACAAGGACCTCTGGGGCAAATCCGACCATGTAGGAACTGAAATGATCATCAACAAGGCTGGAAGGTGAAAAGGAAATGTTTTTCATCAATACATGTAATCAGTTACTGAATGGACGAATAAAAAATAAAAAAAATCTCCCCAGTCTGTGCGCGTGCATGCAGGCCTCTGAGCAAAGACTTTTGTGTGGCCTACTTTTTATATATATACCGGGTATATATATAATTTGTGGAGCGTTGGTCCTAGGACATGTCACAGCTAATGCACCTTTTTGCTTCATCTTAATTATTTTGCATTGCTGAATAATCTTTTGTTTTTGTCCTCAGCAAGTGCAGCGCCTCAACCCAAGGACCTGTCAACGCCCAGTGAGTACCGGTATACATTACACTTTAAACCATTGTTTATTTTATCAGGCCTTGCAAAATAATTTTTATTTTATTTTTTTCATGGAAAACCGATGCCACTTCCAGATCAGAAATTGGAAGATGGGCATTCCCATTGCCTCAGGATGGTAAGTATTGAACAGTTAGCAGTGAGACACTTGGAAAAAAATGATCAACCACAGCCACCTTGCTGTTGGAGAGATTATAATCAAGAAATGTGTGTTTTTGTTTTATTTTCCCCCCCCCAGTGTTTCAGCGTATTCAACTTCTTTGACCTCGGCGATCGCCTACACCGTGTACATCCCACCTTTTCAGCTGTGCCAAAGAGGATAGAGACCATGGAGGATTTTGTGAGAGAGGAGCACCTCGTGACTCCAAATTTGCTACCCTGGTAGGTTTTACAAGTCTGGAGGAAAGCCGAGCATAACGCAGTACTGTACAACCAAACACTTGGAAGTGTCAGTGAACTGTATCATGGATTTATTTCAACAGGTTCTGCAGATTTCCAGAATTGGAGGAAGCACACCAAGGACTTTGTCTACAAATTTCTTGATAGGTATGTATCAACACACGCTCACCCACCCACTAACCATCTGAACTAAATATTTTACTTGCAAGTTCAGTATTTAGTTTTGTAAACTAAGTATTTAGCTATCAAATTAAATATTTAATTTAGAACGACGTGTATTAATAACATGGTTGAAATATGACTGGAAAATTTTGTTTTCTCTAAACTAAAATATTGCTGTTGATTTTTGTAACTTTGCTAATGGCACCCCATAGATATGAAAATGTTTGGCAACTCGAGTGCGTTTTGCAGCAATTTTTTAACTGATGTGCTCAAATTTGGCAGCACGATGTCTCAGTGGTTAGCACTGTTGTCTCACATCAAGGTCCTGGGTTCTATCCCCGGTTGGACCTGGAGTGTTTCTGTAGCCGTTTACGCATTGGCCGGCCCTCCCCGGCTCTCCCAGCTTCTAACCCGGGTTCGGCGTCTTCGCATTTACCTTTTCCGCCCGGGATCCACCCTTGTTCTGGAACCATCTTCCCCGTGGTTCCATCGAGCCGAGCCCGACAGGGCTAGTTTCACGTCATGTACTGCTCTCATTTGATTCGTTGTTTGCAGCAGGGGCGGGACTCATTCAAACAACCTCAGCGCGAGGGTTGAATTTCATTCAAATTTAACTACAGAAACGAGAAACCCCTAAAACAATTGTTAGCTGAATTAGTGTTTCTGAGTTAAATTTTTGTTAATAACTGATCACAAATCAGCTTATGTTACAACGTAAATAACACGAAGCGCACACCCATTTCCGCCTTTCAGCGCGACCTGAATGTCATTAAACAGCATTAAACAATAACTAATATTGTCTAACTGTTGCGCGCAGCCAGGGTTTTAAAATATAACGAATAATCTCTAACTTTTACGTGCAGCTAAAATGTCAGGAGGAGTGATTGCTATATGAGCAAGTTGGACACCTGAAAATTCAGTCTGTCCGAATAGCTCAACGAGTTAATGCGTTATCGTTTTGACCGGGAGAAGTGGGTTCGCTTCCAGCCTGGGACAAAGTTATTTTACTTTTTTTTTCTTTATTCACATTTTCTTTTAAATAAAAAGGAGTTTGTTAACCAAACAAACTCCTTTTTATTTAAAAGAAAATGTGAATAAAGAAAAAAAAAGTAAAATAACTTTGTCCCAGGCTGGAAGCGAACCCACTTCTCCCGGTCAAAACGATAACGCATTAACTCGTTGAGCTATTGGACAGACTGAATTTTCAGGTGTCCAACTTGCTCATATAGCAATCACTCCTCCTGACATTTTAGCTGCACGTAAAAGTTAGAGATTATTCGTTATATTTTAAAACCCTGGCTGCGCGCAACAGTTAGACAATATTAGTTATTGTTTAATGCTGTTTAATGACATTCAGGTCGCGCTGAAAGGCGGAAATGGGTGTGCGCTTCGTGTTATTTACGTTGTAACATAAGCTGATTTGTGATCAGTTATTAACAAAAATTAAACGCAGAAACACTAATATATATATATCCAGCTAACAATTTTTTTTTTGCCGAGTCTCCTCTCTTAAAACACGAACACTCCACCCACGTGAAGAGAGCACCCCACCCACTTCCAGAGAACTGCCCACCCACTTCAAGGCGGCTTTGCGGCAAATGCGTAATGAACGCGGGTGGCCCAGAGCCACCCAGGGGAGCCCCGGGTCATTGAGGGCTGGCCAATGCGAAAACGGCTTGTGTGGAGTTTGCATGTTCTTCTCGTGCTTGCGTGGGTTTTATCAGAGTACTCCGGTTTCCTCCAACAGATCCAAAACATGCATGTTCGGCCTTCAGGTCCAGGCCTCCCTTGAAAAAGAGATCTGTGATCTCTATGGGATTTGCCTGCTTAAATAAAGGTTAATAAATAATAATGTGTGTTAGTGTGTTAACTAGTGTTATAAGTGATTGGCAAAAACAAAAATTCAAAGCCACCTATCAACATATGATTGTACAGCCACACTTCCAGGCTGTCATATTGTTAAGTTTGCAGATGATACAGCGGTGGTGGGATGCATCACAAACAATGATGAGTCCAGCTACAGACAGGAGGTGGAACATCTGGAGAGCTGGTGCAAAGAGAATAATCTTCACATGAATGTGAAGAAGACGAAGGAGATGATTGATTGATTGATGTTTATTCATTCATTTTAAAAGAACAATACAAGACAGTTTCATCAGATACAAGAATACAAGTTGGATAAAATGAAGGGAGCAGAAAGAAGATGAAATCTTATTATATCTGCCCCTTATTTCACAGTTTGTTCAACCAATGATAACCTTCAAGTAACATCACAGAATGAATAATTCTACTTATTTTTCTAACTGTAATACATAAACTAGATCACAAAATGAATAATTCTACTTAATTTTTCTAACTGATACACAAACTACATCACAAAATGAATAATTCTTTTTCTAACTAATACACAATAGCAAAATGAATAATTCTTTTTCTAACTAATACACAAACTATATCATACTTAATTTTTTTTATTTTTATTTTTTATTTTTTTTATACTAATGATGAGATGATTGTGGACTTCAGAAGGAACAAACACACCCACGCCCCACTGAAAATAGGTGGGTCTGCAGTGGAAGTGGTCTCCAGCTACAAATACTTGGGTGTACACATGAATGATAACCTCAGCTGGAGCAACAACACCACCAGCCTGATCAAGAAAGGTCATCAGAGACTCTACTTCCTCAGACGGCTGAGACGTGCTGGTCTGAGCAGCCCAGTTCTCACCTCGTTCTACAGGTGTGCAGTGGAGAGCGTCCTGTGCTCCAGCATCAACGTGTGGCATGGAGGCTGCACAGTTGAAGAGAGGAAAGCTCTGCAGAGAGTGGTGAAGGCTGCACAGAAGTCTGTTGGAGTCAGTCTCCCCACCATCACAGACATTTACACCTCCAGATGCAGGAAAAGAGCCACCTGCATCATGAAAGACCTCACTCATCCAGCACACTCACTCTTTGCCCCACTCCCCTCAGGACGGAGGTTGAGGAGCATCAAGTGTAGAACCACTAGACTGAGGAACAGCTTCTACCCTGAGGCTGTTAGACTCATGAATAAATAAAAATAAAATAAAAAATAAACACTGCAAAATATCACATCATACTGATGCTGATCTGTTTTCTTGTTGCTGTGTTCATCTGTGTTCATCTGTGACCATCTGCTCATACAAACTCATGTTCGTGCTGCTGTTTATTCCCACTATATTAGGCTTAGTGTATTACTAGTTGATGTTTTTCGTAGTTAATTCTAGATGTTATTACTGTTTTTCTCTTGCATTTGTTGTTGGATGTAACTGGGACCCCGTGTACATAATCTCGTTTTCATCACATGTACCACATGCGGTGCAAATGACAATAAAGACTTTCTGACTCTGACATTTGCTGGGATGGATGTTTTTATTTATTTATTTATTAATCAGGGAGATCCCAGCAAGACACTGCATTTTCCAGATTGCCTTTGCATATTGCTAATTACTTTTTGTTTTTGTTTGTTTTTTTGCAAATGCAGATGGAATCATGAATGGAGATTCTGCAGCAACAGGATTTTATAAGGACTCATGCTGCAGAGCATTTAAAACATGCAAAGGAGGACATGGGCTCACACTGGACAATTAACACAACTGGTAGAGCTGCTGCCTCTCAGCGAGCAGGTCCCCGGTTCAAATCCCGGTCCGGGGGCCTTTCTGGGTAGAGTTTGCATGTTCTCTCCGTGCATGCATGGGTTTTCTCCGGGTGCTCCAGTTTCCTCCAACAGTCCAAAAACATGCATGTTAGACTGATGGTGACTCTATGACCTTGGGTGTGAGTGAGACAGGTCCCTCTTGTAAATGAGTCCCTGTGGCTCAACGAGGCTAGCCTGTATAAATAAAGGTTGAATGAAAAAATGTGCCACAAAGAAGTGGAGGTGGGGCTTTCACACTGGACATTTAATGCACCACGAAGAAGTGGACACTGGACATTTAATGCACCACAAAGAAATGGACACTGGACATTTAATGCACCACAAAGAGGTGGAGGACATAGGGTCACACAGGACATTTAAAACGTGCCACATAGAAGTGGAGGATACGGGCTCACACAGAACTGAGGAACACATTTTTGGGGGGGAGATGCAAATAGGTGCTGGGCATAAAATTAGAATATTGTGAAAAAGTTATTTATTTCAGTAATTCCATTCAAAAAGTAAAACTTCTATACAGTATTACTGTATATTCATTCACACAGACTGATATATTTAAAAATAATCTTAATGCTGATGATTATAACTGACAACTAATGAAAACTCCAAATTCATTATAAGTAAATTACATTACTTGAGATCAATTAAAAAATGATTTTTATAGATGTTGGCCAACTGAAAAGTATTAACATGGTAGCATGGTCCTTAGCCCCAACTATTGAAAGATGTACATATTGTACATTTCATGTTCATACATCTCAGTTGGCCAACATTTATAAAAATACTTTATTTTTATTGAGCTCAAGTAGTAGTCTAATTTTCTGAGATACTGAATTTAGGGTTGTCATTGGTTGTCAGTTTTAATCAACATTAAAATAAATAAACATTTGAAATATATCAGTCTGTGTGTAATGAATGTTTCACTTTTTGAATGGAATTCCTGAAATAAAACAACTTATTTAAAATATTATGACCAGCACACTTTGTACAGATTATTTTTGTGGTGAGGGGACTGTAATTGTATACAGCTTTTTTATTTATCTTGTTCCTGCCTGCTATATCAAAAAGAAAAATGAAGGCATGTTAAAAAAAAATTGTTAAGTACAGACCAAAAATGAAGGCATGTTAAAAAATTATTATTGTTTATGTTAAGTACGGCCAAAGAATGAAGGCATTTAAAAAAAAAAAAATATGTGAAGTACAGACCCAAGTGAGCTGTGTACTTTTATAGATTTGTTTGTGTATTTTGTGTTGCCACCAGTTGATAAGTTCCGTAATGTAAAGCTTTTTTTTTTAAGTTACCAAAGGTGGAATTCTCAATTTTATGTGTTATGCTGTTCCTTTAAATTGTGTTAAATAAACAGGATAAAGGTAAAATTTATGGAGTGATTTGTAAAACTTAATCCAACTGTTTGTAGGATTTTAAAGCTGCGGATGGTCAAAGTATTTCCCTAGATTTGTTTGCCTCAACGCAATTTTAAAGTAGATTCATTATACTTTTTATATGCATAGCATGAACAAGCAGCATGTAAAGTGACTAAAATAAGTTAAATATAATAGCCTAATTAGAATAAGCTAAATACAGTAAGTTATTGACGTCAGATAGACGTCTAATGTAGACGCCTTTTAGACGTCAGGAATATAGACGTCTAATGTAGACGCCTTTTAGACGTCAGGAATATAGACGCCTTTTAGACGTTGGAAAAAAGACGTCTTTTAGACGTCGGGGAAAAGACGTCTAAAAGACGTCGGGGAAAAGACGTCATCTGGCGTAACGTTTTCGACCTTCCAGGGACCTGATTTCGACGTCCAGAAATGACCTGAAAAAGACGTCGTATAGACGTCACCTTGCTCAGTGGGATATTGTTTAATCTGATTGTTGGAAGTAAGGGGTAGATATAATAAGATTTATTCTTCTTTCTGCTACCTTTCATTTTTTTATATTTTGTACATTATCATTTATGAGATTGTCTTGTATTGTTTCTTTTGTAAAAAAATGAACAAATTTAATAAACATAAACATTTAATAAACATAATTATGTAGGGTACTGTGTTAGGATAGGCTAAGTGCTTGGTAATACTGTACATGTATATGGTGCAGTATGTACGTATATTCCAACTTACGTCGAAAATCGGTTTACGCCGCCGCGTAGGAACGGATCTACGTCGTAAGTCGAGGACTACCTGTACATTATAAATGTATTATTGTGATCACATCCGTGTGGTTCAGAACGCTGCGACATTCTGGACCTTGAACGGGACAGAAAGACACTCCAGGTTATTTCTAATGATCCAGTCAAAGCAGGTCTGGTTCTGAGCTTCAGAGCAGAACCTCTTGATGGAGGGACAGCTCCAGAACAGGTGAGGAGAGTTGTCTCCATCCTTCACACCCTGACTCTGATTTATTAATATTTACTTGGAGGGACAGTTGATCTTAATTTGTAAGGGTTTTAAAGGAAGCAGCAGTCAACGTGCTTAAGGATGTTCTGTTCACACCGCTGACCCGGTTCTCCTCACCTGGTGCCGGTAGTTGTACCAACCGTTGGAACCCGCCACGATCACCACCCAGTGTCTCCCTCCGCCAGCCTGCTCCGCGGAGGGATATCCCGCACTGAGGCCGAGCAGCGCGAGGAGGAGGACAGAGTGAAGCATCTTGTCTCCTTCTGAGGGAGTCCTGGGACACACACACGGCAGGAGGAGAAATAAAACGGGTTCAGCGCGAGCTGCGGGGTGAAACAATACAGACTTTAACAGTTTAACCACCACCTGACGCCATTCCGGGTCACGTGATGAGGGATGACGGGAAGCTAGCCGTCTTTGGACAAAAAGCTAACCAACAACGTTATTTAAGGTGAAAACTCCCGAGAAACATTTAATGTCAAGTGTAATAAATTAATTATAAATAGAAATAAGTTTTGTTACCTTTTAACAGCAGCGTGAACCGGGAGAGAACTCCGCAAAACAACTGGACACGAATCCCGAGCGACTGTTTATATATGACGTCGACAGGAACTGTTCCTCGGCAGCCAATCAGAGCGTTCGGTGGGCGGGGTATAACTAAATTGTCATGTGATTTAGTTTTTAAAGAAGACAAGAACGTGGATGAACCCGTTTATCCAATGAAAGAGGTCTCACTGTAAACAGGGTTGTGAAATAATAAAAATAAAAATGTTTCCTGAAGAAAAACATGTGTTTGTTATAAAAAACCCAAAGAAAGAATTCAAAACTTTAATGTTTAACATTTACTCTACTTTAACCTTTCCTTACCTTGATTACTTTAATCTGTATTTTGACCTTCAACATTTACTTCTAGAAAAAAATCACAATCAAAAGATTTTGCCTCTCTCATATTTTAATGTTGTAAACACTACTGTTTACATATTACTACCGTTTACATTTACACTACTTTTATATCTACACTACTGCTGATATATATTATTTTTACTAGCCTTATTGCATATGCCACTTTACCTCTATACCAATATCAACTACCTCATACATATACTGTGTACATAAACTTCATATGCTGCTTTGTCACTCTATTACAAATGTCAATGCCAGAACTTTCATTTTATTTTATAGATATACTTTTTACACTTTTATACTACTATGCAAAAAACTCAGGACAGTATTACACTTTTTATTATTTCATTTTATGCTTATGTTTATTAAATGTTTAGTGTTTTAGTGTTGGTGTAACTTTTCATACTTTCATACTACTACTATGCAAAAACTCAGGACAGTATTACACTTTTATTATTTCATTTTATGCTTATGTTTATTAAATGTTTCAGTGTTTTAGTGTTTAAATGGTTACTGTTGCACCGAGGGACTGAGAGAAATGCAATTTCAATCCTGTTTATGTCCTGTACATATTGCAGTTTTGACAATAAAGTTGACTTTGACTTCGACTTTTGTCTCCATGTGGCCCTGCGATGGACTTGCGAGCCGTCCAGGGTGTACCCCGCCCTTTGCACAGTGATTGCTGGACATGGGCACCGGCGACCCCCGTGACCCAAAAATGGAAGAAGCGGGTAAAAGGTACTGGATGGGTGGATGGAAGAATTGACTTGAATTGAATTAAGATGTTAACTTTATATATATATATATATTTTGCAACAAGTATGGAGTATAATTAACTTCCATATATTCAAAAAATTGTTTTTGATGTAAATGATGCTGTGGAAGCAGAGGTGGGTAGAGTATTAAAAAAAATTATTGAAATAAAGGTGTTATAATAATAATAATAATAATGAATTCAATTTATAACGCACTTTTCATTAATGAAAATCTCAAAGTGCTACAAGGTGCAACAGAATTAAATAACAATAAAACGTCAATAAAACAAATAATAAAACAATTAAAATCAATAACAGTATCAGCTAAGATCAAAAGTAGAATCATGAGGAGGTAGAGTATGCTCGGTTGAAAAGAAAGGTCTTCAAGCCGCTCTTAAAGTCAACCACAGACTGTGGGGCTCTCAGACAGTCAGGAAGAGAGTTCCACAGGCGGGGGGCAGCCACACTGAAAGCCCGGTCACCCATGGTCCTTAATTTGGTTCTCGGAATGTGAAGGAGATTACTGTTCTGTGACCGCAGCGAACGGGTGGATGAGTATGGAATAAGAATATCCTTCAGATAATCTGGTGAAGTTCCGTGTAAGCATTGATGTGTAATGAGAGCAGTTTTGTACTGAATTCTGTAGGTGACAGGAAGCCAATGAAGGTTATGGAGAATGGGCGTAATATGTTCAAATTTACGAACTCTCAACAAGATCCTTGCTGCACTGTTTTGAATATATTGAAGTTTCTGAAGGTTTTTGCCAGGGATTCCAATAAACAGGGAGTTGCAGTAGTCGAGCCTGGAGGAGACAAAAGCATGGACGAGCTTCTCAGCATCGGAAAAAGATAGGGAAGGGCGAAGTCTGGAGATGTTTCGAAGATGGAAGAAGCAAGTTTTAAACAGATGCTTAATGTGATTTTCAAATGTAAGATTGGAGTCCATTTTTATTCCAAGATTAGTAACAGAGGTGGAGAGGGGGATGTCTTGTCCAGAAAAGGAAAGTCTTGTTATAGGAGATGTTTGTACCTGGTGAGGGGTGCCAATCAGTATGGCCTCAGTCTTGGAGCAGTTTAATTGAAGAAAGTTCTGATTCATCCATTCCCTAATTGCCTCCAGGCAGGCAGAGAGGGCAGTGAGTGAAGATGGAGATGACAAGGTGGAAGATGAGGATGCTCCAGTCCTGATGTAGAGCTGTGTATTGTCGGCATAACAGTGAAAAGAAATGTTGAACTGATTAATAATTTGACCTAAAGGGGCATGTAAAGCATGTTGTTACTCTAACCAAATATCACTCAAGTAAATTAAAGAATATAGGCATCTATAAATATACATGAGTAAAAGTAATAAAGTACTTTGATTCTAACCTACTCAAGTAGTGAGTAACTGGTGTGCCGTCAAGGCCTTCTCTGCTGGCCGAAAATGATTTAAAAGTAAATTTTTAATTTATTATATTTGGTCCATGAATACGTATTAAATAATCCCAAATGGTCTGTCAGCTTCCTTTTATTGCTACCCCCTGGTTGTGCTGCTTCCAGACGTGTATTTTCATATTCAAGCATTTAACCAATCACATTTCAGCCACTATTTGTTGCCAGGGTCAAATCAATCTGCCTGGAGGCCTTCGCAATCAGTTCTGCGAGCCATGTAGCATAAAATAAATGTCGATCAAACTGTTGCTTTAACCAATCAGATTTTGAGTTGGCAACACCAAGGCCCTCTAGCTTACACTGACGTTTTCTGTACGGCATATGGAAAACGCCAGTGTATTCACACACTTTGATTGGATAGTCAGCATATAGAGCGTGACATCACTGGTCCGCAGTGCGGAGCCTGATGGGATAGAATTGGGTCGGATCCGCCATATCACTAAAATAAGCTTTTTCGCATTATTTTTTTTTTTCAGAATCTAAGTGGGTTTCAACAGTTTTGCAATGGTCCGAACTTGCTGTTATTTGATGTAATGTCCGGTCACACGACCGGAAAGGTAAACAGATAGAAAACTGACTTTCTGTTTACTGTTTCCCGCCTGGAAACAACGCGAGGGAGCTCATGTGTCAGACGTGACACGTTCTGATACAACTTTCTCAGTGTCCCAAGATAGCTGCTAGTTTGTTCCAGACATTCTGGTGAGTGTCTAAATTCAAAGTGATGAGTCCATTTTGCAAGAGCAGATTGAGATGGTCTTTTGTGTCATTCCCAACTTCTGCAGGAGTGGCATCAATTGTGGATATGAGATTCAGCAGATAGATGCACATTTTTGGTGTTTTGGAAGTTGGTAGTCAGGTCAGTATTATCCAGAATGGCATCTACATCCTGATAATCTACCTCGGACTCACTTTTAGCTTCTGAAGCTTCGTCCATGATGTAGTCTCTCTCCTTTTGTTAATCGGCATCTTTATCTTCTTTTTCCTTCAAACCATATAAACGAAAGGCTTTCAAAAACTTTGAGTCATGTCTAATGTTGTTCTGGTCACCTTTTCCCTAGTCTGATGGTCAGAATGTATTTCTTATAATGCAACGGCAAGAACGTGGGTTACGTATTGTAACCCTAGATTCTATGAGTGTGGACGTAGCCCTTTAAGCCACACCTTTTGGGTTTACCCTGTGCTTCGCAACAACATTGAAAACTTCTAGTCCACGCCCACCTGCTGTGGGCCCACGCCCTCGGTCCATAAAAAACACCCTGTCGACCAAGGAACTGCTCCCAATGGCAAAAAACAATTTTTTTCAGCCAAAGAGAGCCAATGGGGCCTCAAGGCTTAAAGGGCTACGCCCACACTCATAGAATCTAGGGTTACAATACGTAACCGACGTTCTATTTCCTGTGGGCGTAGCTCTTTAAGCCACGCCTTTTGGGTTAAAGGGCAGAGCATGATATGGTCCATGCTCCATTGGGTCTGACTGAAACCATAACACACTCAGGCAACCGCCACACCTCAATAAGCATGAATATGCACTGTCAATTGAGACAAAAGGGTGCATAATATAGCAGGTGGACAATCCTCATCATCATGTGATGGTAAATGAACGACTCTGAATTCATAATCAGAATCAACAAGCAGATACAACTGTGTCAATCATCAATAAGTCTATTGATAATGAAAGACAATCACTCTGCTACAACCCTGAGAACATAATGCATCAGGGAGGAGCTGGAAAACGTTCTGTAACCAAAATAGATACAGGGAGTCGCTGACGACCAAGAGGCAGCCTGAACAGATGTCCTGCACAGAAGACCTCCGTGCAGGGCTGTGGAACTGCAATCCCTCTAGAGAAGTGAACTCTTATTTGTTCAGGGGGCTGGAGGCCAGGAAGCTGTATGCCAGAGAAATGGCCTCATATAGCCAATGTGACAACCGCTGATAGGTCAAGGTTGACCCTGAGATTGTCCTCTGAAGGCACAAAAAGCTTATCAGACTTAAGCATTGCAGCAGTGCGTGTCACATAACACTTTAGCGCCCGCACTGGACAAGACAAATGTTGGCGTTCTTCCTCTGCAGAAAAGAGAGGAGGAGAACAAGGCCGTTCAGTGAATGATTTAAACTTTGAATGAGCACGTCAAGCTTTTAAGGCTAAAAGCAGGGTTGGTCTAAGTTCAACTGAACTCCCTTCCCTCTTAATCATTTTGTCTTCCTTTAAGAGAAGGAGGAACAGACAAGTCATTTACTCCTTAGCCGAATTTTGAACCAGCAACAGAGCTGGTTTAAGGATAAAAGTTTTAACTGTATCTGGTCTAACGGGTCAAATGGATCCCTAGTTAGTGAACTCAGCACAGTAACTAGGTCCCATTGTGTGACTAAGGTGCGAGAATCGGACTAAGACGACGAGCACCTTTCAGAAAACGTTTTAACAGGGGATGATTAAAACCTGTTCTATCGTTGAATCCCCCGTGGCAGGAAGACATTGCTGCAGCATAAGTTGTAACCGTGCTGCAGGCTAAATTTCTGACCAGCCATAACTGTAAGCATGGGAAGATGGAACCCAGAGAAAATGAAGATGGGTCCAACTGACTTCCCAGGTACCATTGCTGACAAGCAACCCATTTGACGCGTACCGGTAAACACTTTGGACACGCTTGCAGAGTAGTGCATAAAGACATCTTTTTAGAAAAATACAAGACTTTCTAAACATTAACGTTCAGCAACCAGATCAGTAAATGTTGACCTATCACAGGGAAACTCTTAGTTGCTGTAGCACCGGAACCATGGTGTGTTCTCCGGGGAATCAGAATCACTGATAACGCCACCTCCTTCACCCTTTCCAGTAGCTCCAGTGGCAGCTAGACTGGAGGAGAGAACATAAAACGTTTTTACTTTATTTTGGGCCACAGTTTGTGTGCCAATGCGTCCACCCCAGTGGGGGTTGTCCTGGGGCTTCAGGAAAAGAACAGTGGGCACTGAGCGTTCTCCTGAGTGGCCAATCTAGCACGGCGGGGGGTGAGAGAGCCGCCCGCAGCGATTTCAAGTGTGTGTGTGCGCCCGGCAGATCAGACTTCTGGCTGTGATCAGCGACTGCTGAACAGCTGTTGAAACACTGCTAGCAGGTCGCTCTTGTAAATGAGTCCACGAGGCTCAATGAGATTTACCTGACTAAATAAAGGTTGAATGAAAAAACTGGGCTAAACGCACACGCCCTGGTGATTTATGTACGCGACGTCTAGTGTTTCAGACATTGTGTACTGACAGCAGCGACCAGAACGTTTATGTGAAGGGACGTACCTGGCGGCCACGCCCCCCCCATACTGACTGTGACAGGCAGGAGCCATCCCGTTCAGAAAAAGGGATGTGTCTGTTTGAATGACGTCACTTTGCTCAGGGCTCTGACAAAGTCCAAGGTTTCCCCCTAAAGACCAGGTCCATCTCAAATAAACATTCTGACTAGTCCACATTAAATGTGACTGGTCGGAACTCATTCTTTGGTATCTATAATATAATGACGGGTAGACAGACTACACGATTTTATGTTAAAAGCGCTTGCCATACTGGTCCGTTCTCAGTGATGAGAAACCGTGACATGAGCCAGTTGTGGTGTACTGGGTCAATTTTCTGACATAAAAACCATCTCTGAAAAACGGTGCATGTGTAGTAAAATTAATTTCACTATCACGTGAACGGCAGCCGTCATTCCTGACAATCTCATTATGTATAACGCTGGAACTGACCTGTGAGGCTGATGTACTGAAGAGTGACGTCAGCTGCTCTCTCCTCTGTTCCGACACAACAGCTGAGGAGCAGAGGGTCTCTCAGTAAATACTTTATGCACTGGAGTGACTGAGCTGTTTCCCCAGTTTATGGCGAAAAACCAAGTGGGACATTTATTCACCAGTCTGGGCTTCCGCTTCTTCTAGGATCGAGACAGAAGCAATCGATCCTCGGGCCGAGTGAATAACAGAGTTTTGATGCTCCTTGACGCGGTAAACACAGCCAGATAACCCTCGTGCAGGTGCAAGGAACGGACTGACGTGACAACATGCAGTCGTACTGATAGCAAACTTTTCAAAAAAACAAACCTGTGTTTGTTTATAATTAGAATGTGGGAACGCGTCTCTGCGATCGATTGAGACGAACCCAACTCCGTGTCACGTATTTGAAAAATACGTTTTATTGTCAGCATGGAAGAGACGACTCACGTGATATGTTTGTTGCAAATCGACAAATCCAGAAAACTGCCCGAGTCTGTTTGATTCTTTGGAAACAAGTATTTTGAATAGAAAACGGTTCCGTCCTCGCTCGAGGGGGACTCCGGAAATGACGTATTTCGCTAACAGTTCCTGTAGTTCCAAACTGCAGCGCCCTCTGCTGAAGATGTTTTGTCTTCAGAAACTGCAATGAGCCGGTGCGGCGTCTCTGCAAACTGCAGAGTGTAATAGTTGTGAATAGTCGTCTTAACTAGTTAGAGAGCAGGTCTGAAGCTAGACTGCGCTGTAATAACAACGTTCTGCTGCACAGGAGAAATAGCCTGTCCTCCATTGCCACCTAGTGGAAGGAGTCCGCAATGGCCCATAGGAGGCTCTTCTCATGACCCCTGCTGCACTGAGCCCAGTTGACTCGTGCAGGACGGTGGTTTTACCTGATCTGTCTGGCGTGTGGAAGAGACGAAGAGGTCCTGGCTGAAACAACTGTTATTAGACCATGCATGAGAAAACGTCTTTTTTGAGACGGGTCAGAGACATTACCTGTTGCTTGACCCGATGTTGAAGAAGACAGAAATGTCCTGGATGGAACCAATGTGTCCAGGCCAGGCTCATGACAGTTAACTATGTTAACAAGTGCAGATGTTTGTCTTACATGACTGTGCAATGCATCGCTGTGCCTGCTGCTGGCAGTCACGTACGCATGCCCCCGTCTGCGTGTGGGGAGGCGGGGCTTGAGTGTTTACCAGGGGAACATCGGAACCACTCGTAGCTCGGCTTTGTGTGAAAGAACGTGCTTTGTTATCACTGCACGAACCTGGAGATGTGTTCACGGACCTCGGGAAAAAGGCAACCAGCATGTCTGAATAACAAACACTGTTTTCAAGACAGAAACTTTATTTTCAGAACTCAAAAAGCTGTTAAAAACATCCCCTTCACAGCGTCATTTTTATATCATGTCCTCCTTGCACCCTGGTGCTGGCCGGTCCATGGTGACTGCTGGCGGCCCCTGCCTCTGGAGCTCCCGGTACGCTGGTAATAGTGACCCGGGTGTCCTGGAGCTGGGGTCGGCGCCGCGGTATGCCTTGCTCTGCTCCCTAGGGCGCACCGGTCCGTGTGCGGCATGAGGGTCTGCCCGAGGTGATGCTACGTGCTTCTTCACCTGCTCGAGCACGCACCTGAAGGTCTGAAGTCTGTTGGAGCTGGGTGCTGCGTGAAACTACTAGTTTCCTCACGTGTTTCACTGGTCTCAGTGCAAACCTCAGAGCTCAGAGCTGCTGGGCTGCATCGGTGTAACAGCAGAGAAGCCTGGTTCGTGCGCTCCTGAGTCCTCGTGATGGGAGCGCAGGGTGACACGGGCTTGTTGTCCGTGCTCTGCAGCGGGGAGTCCACGTCTGAACAGCTGGGTCAGATCACTCCCTCTGGCTGCTGTTTTTAGCTGCGAGTCCTCCTGCCAGCAGCGAGGATGGAATCTGAGTGGTGCGTTCAGTGACCTCCACCAGCGCACGTGGCTCATCTGATGTCCTGGAGCGCATGGAGCGGCGAGAGGAGAGCGTCCTGCGGCCTACCCGTCTGCGGCTTCGAGGCTGAGTGATGCGTTCAGGGACTCTCAGCCCGCACGCGTCTGCGCGACCCAACTTGAACGCGTGGAGCGGCGAGTCTGTCCTGCGGCGCTCGTCGTGTCAGAGGCTGGAATGGAGCTGGGTCTGGTTCTTCAGCTGGGCTGGGCCCAGCTCGTCGGTCGTGGCGGCCGTGCCGTCGGTCACGACTTCTCCCTCGGTGAGGGGTAAGGTCGGCCCTGCGCACTTCAAAGAAGTGGGCCGACGCGGCGGCTAGTCATCTCCGCAGGCGGAGGAAAAGGGAAACCGGGTCAGAACCTTCGGGAGGAACATGCCGGCCGCACTAGCTACCCCCTGTGGACGCGTAGACCGCCAGCTGCTTACCACAGGCTGCGCGGAGCGTCCACCTTCGGTTGAGCCTCCGGTGCCCAGTGGACAGGGGAGGTCAAACCGGAGCTCCTTTTTCTCCTCCTCAGGAGCTGGCAGGCAGAGCACGCGGTTCTGGACCACGGCCTGCTGTCCGTGTTGGACTCCAAAGCACCACTCAGAGTGGGTGCTGCTTGTCCTCCACCAGGATGAAGCAAGAATTCACATCCTGTGCATTTATTGAAGGTCGTTTAAAAAACATGTTGTTGTGATCTTCTTATCTTTCTTATGTAGAGTCTTCAGTTGGTGAAAAAATTTTGGGAGCAGTTCCTCGGTCGACAGGGGTTTTTATGGACCGAGGGCGTTGGCCACAGCAGGTGGG
>JBBPBX010061482.1:0-14091 GCA_038048925.1 Garcialebias charrua | reverse complement strand
CTGCAAGTGTCCCAACCTGAACTGGAAATGCTACAGTTAGCTGCTGCCGACTCAATTAAAGTTGAGCTTTTGAATAAACCTCTATGATTTTTTTTAGATTTGAGTTTTAAGATGGCAGCAAGTCAGTTTTATTTCCACTCAGACTAAACATTAGCTTGTTAGTTTGTCAAGAATTAAACTCTGCTTCTCCAAACTCAAGTGGTTTTTAGCGCTATCTGGAACAGGTAAGATATTAGTTGCTCATAGCCTTGCCACACAAACTCATTTTAAAATATATGCAGTATCCTTTTAACACAAAGTAGGACACCGTATGTAAAAAAATAATTTAAAATTAGTTAAATAAAAATGTTTTTCTGACAGCGGTAATCTATAAGGAAAAACTACTTTCAGCCATCTCTGTCTGCAGCATGTTCCACTTGATGAAATCCTTCATTTGGTCACCTAAAGGGAGGATTTTAGCATAAATAATAATTTGGCATGATTTAAAGTAGAGTTTCAGAAAGCTTTTTGGCTTCTGATGAATGAAAGGAAATACCATTTGAACAGGAACAAAATAACTAGACAAACAACAATAACAGATGTTCTACTGTTATATATTTTATTACCGGTACTATTTAAATATGTTTTGTTTTATTTTATTATTCTTATATTGTTGCTTTTTGTTTTCTGTATTAGTTGTGGCAAAAAAGATCCAGCGTTTCATTGTTGCTGATGTTTTAGCTAATTTAATAATTTTTCATTCAACCTTTATTTCATCAGGTTAATCTCACTGAGCCTCGAGGACTCATTTACAAGAGCGACCTGCTACAAACTAAAGAATGATGACAACAGTAACAGTAGAAATTTCCTTAAACAATCAACAATAGACAAACATAAGAGCGAAATACAGATTTTTTTTCAACAAATTAAAACAAAATATCAAAGTATCAAAATATTATAAGGTAGATGTAGAAAATCAGAAACACGAACGTATCTGCATTGGTTTTTGCCAGGATTCCAACAGATCCTTAAAACCATTTAGAGAGGTCAAGGCCGAAAGCTTTAAGTCTTTTTGTAAGATACTCCAGGAATTTACACTTGCCTGTATCATTTTAAACTGCCCAATGCACAGTGAAGCTCTGATCTGGACTTTGTGATCCACTGGTCTACAGGTCCACAGAAGGGTTCTTCATCAGTGTAATTTAGAAAAAAATCATTTTTACAAAAGCCAACATTTAAAATTGCGTGCTAATGTGTGCTTTCAACAACAGAAATGTAGCTTTGAGAGGTACAGATAAACCCTGAGGACATGTTTAAGAATATATGTGAAATAATAGACCCTTTATACACTAATTCAAGACATGTTTATGATTATACTGAACAAAGTTTGATGAAAGTATTGTTCAGTTCATTGTTATAAATGTAACATAAGGGGCTCAATATCACCACAGTGAGAAGTGACGTTTGTAAAACTTCTCCCCACTTTCTTACTCACCTAACAGCATGATCCAAGTGATCCTACAGAGGTTTTCTGCACAAAAGACTGAGAATAGCCAAAAAATATATAGTTCCAGGAGTAAAAGGACCAAGATCTCTTGCAATGGAGAACGACTGCTCTAACCACTCAGCCACAGCTGCCCAGTAAAAGGACTAAGATATACAAGAGAGCCTTTTCAACACTAAAAATAGCACATTATAAATAAACATGTGCTTCTCCACATCGAGAGGAGCCAGTTGAGGTGGCTCGGGCATCTGGTTAGGATGCCTCCTGGACGCCCCCCTGGTGAGGTGTTCCGGGCATGTCCCACCGGGAGGAGACCCAGAGGAAGACCCAGGACACGCTGGAGGGACTATGTTTCTCGGCTGGCCTGGGAACGCCTTGGGATTCCCCCAGAGGAGCTGCTCCAAGTGGCTGGGGAGAGGGAAGTCTGGGCCTCCCTACTTAGGCTGCTACCCCCGCGACCCGACCCCGGATAAGCAGAAGAAAATGGATGGATGGATGGATAAATAAACAAAGGTGCTTAGACTGGAAATGTGTATAAAATTACACATACTAAATCAATAATGAATGTACAAAATATCATGTATGTATAATTTTTATGGCACAGTAAAGACTATAGTTTGACTTAACACTGTAGTGCCTCTAGGACAGTTTCTAGAATTTCCTCAGTCATTAGTCACCCTGTCACCTATGAAGAGAAAGTGCTTGTTGTGGAGCAGCCAGAAACCAAACAGAGAAGTTGACCTCGCAATAAAACATCCATGATGCATAAAGAAGAAAGAGATGCGCTGACACAACATAGTCAGTGTGTTTGTTGAAGCAACACCTGATTGATTTTAATTTCACTGTGGTGTCAGAGTGTAAATATAAACTCCAATCATCACAGCTTGACATAAATATGATTAATATATCTACAAAATGTGTTTCAATCGCCTTTTGTACCAAATATAAATGAAAAAACAGAAAGTAAAGTGCAATATCCAGGCTTGAAAAGCTTCATTTGGTTCAACCAGCTTTAAGCACAGATAAGGTCAAAACTAAGACACAAGACAATTTTGCACCTCACCCCTAATCCCAACAATGACGCAGAGTCAGGTTTCCCTGCAGGAATCAGTTTCCTGCCCAGCTGTGTGATTCAGACAAGTTTGGACTCAAATCTTAAAATGTATAATTTTTGATACGACGAAGGAAGTTTAAAAAGAAGCAGATTAGGGGAGGGGAAAAAAATGGAACAGAATAATGAACTTTCAAACGAAACGTAATAAGCTGAGAAAGTGCTTGTTGTGGAGCAGTCAGAAACCAAACGGAGAAGTTGACCTCGCAATAAAATGAGGTGAAGGTCAGCAAGTTATGTGTAAAATACATAACAGTATGTTACCAGTGCATTTGCAAAAAAAATTTAAAACTTAAAAAATATATTAAGAGACAGCATTTATAATTTGAGAGGATCAGATATTTTTTTTAAAGTCAGAACTAAACAAATGGAACGTTGTATTTCTGTTTAATAATAATAATAATGAATTCAATTTACAACGCACTTTTCATTAGTGAAAATCTCAAAGTGCTACACACATTGAATGCTACACACATTCATACACCGGTAACGGCAGACTACCATGCAAGGTGCTTTCCAGTCCTACCGGGAGCAACTCGGGGTTAAGTGTCTTGCCCAAGGACACAACGACACATGGTGTGGGGAACCGAGATTCGAACCGCCAACCTTCCGATCGAGGGACGACTGCCATTACCACTACGCCACGGCCGCCCACAATGTTGTTATGGAACAAATCTGTGGAACAGTCTGTCTAAAGCACATATTATGTCAAATTCCCAGCCCACTAATTAATTATTTATGGCCCCCTGGATGATATTTAATTACTATTAGAAATGGCCCGCAGGCCACAGCCGCCCGCTGGAGTTTTGCACGAACGAACACTACATTCCCCACAATGCAACGGTAGTAGGGGTGGGGCCGATCCGATCCGGAGTCGTGTCTCATGAACCCAGAGTACGGTAATAAGACCCGCCTCAAGTCACATTCAGGAAATCCATTTCATAGTTTGCAGCCAGCTACAGCGTGCGGACTGAGTGAGTAGCACTTTAGCTAACAGCTAGCCAACTTTTCATCGTAACATGTCCGCTGTGTGGAAGATTTTTATACTAAATACCGCAAGACAGCAACGTGCAATGTCTGCAGAGCCATAGCGCCACATTAATCACTCTGCTTCCGGGAGTGAACACGTGCGCATCTAGCTGCAGCTGCTCCTCGTACTTTTTTCTTGTTTTGTTTTATTCAGTACTTTCTGCTGTTTTTTCACCGATCCTTGCCTGGGCATTTCTACTCATCAACAAACATGGATCTTACTTGGATTTACCTGCTGCCTGCTCTCGTTTGGACTCTGCTGCTTCTCATCCACCACCACCCAGCGTCTGGCCTGCTCCATTATTCAGCCGTGGACCTCCTTCGTCTTCGTTTTCTACCGGCCGCGCCGCCGGTGCTCCCTCTGGAGGAAATTGCCTTCCATCCTCGTCGGAGATACATCCACCGGGGCTCGCGCCGTCGACTCAATGCTGACAAAGCTCATCCCATAACCTCCATCTGGTCTGACTCTCGCCATTCTTCATGCCGCAATGCTCGGACCGCTAACAGCAGCAGCACGTTAGCCAACCTAGCTCGGTCGGCTAACGCTCCGGTCACTACTTCCGCCTCCTCCGTAAAGTTTGGACTTCTGAACGTTCGCTCCCTCACGGGCAAAGGTCAGCTTATTCACGATCTAATATCCGACCGAAAACTGGATTTCTTCTGTTTAACAGAAAGGTGGCAACAACAAAACGACTTTTTTCATCTGAACGAGTCCACTCCACCGGGCTTTGTTTGCACCGCGAAGGCCCGAGCCTCAGGCAGAGGCGGAGGTCTCGCGATAATTCACCGCGAGAACTGGAAGGTCACTCCGGTTCACACCCCCCCTCCTCCTCCTTTGAGCACACTGTGTGCCTCCTAGCTGGCCCCATTCCAACTGTTGTGGCCACAATCTACCGCCCTCCAAAAGTGAACAGCTCCTTCATGAATGACTTTGTTGGACTAATGGCTCATTTAACTGCTCTTTCACCCAATGTCATCCTGCTGGGCGATTTCAACATTCATTTGGATGAAGTAAACAACCAAGTCTCCAGAGACTTCACATCCTGCCTGGACAGCTGCGGCTTTCAACAATTCATCAACTTTCCAACCCACAAGATGGGCCATACACTGGACTTACTCTGCTGCTCCGGACTTTCTCCTCTTAACTGTTCTTCTGATGAACTTCCATTTACTGATCACCTGATGATTTCATTCAATGTTAATCTTAAATTTTCCTCAGATAAACCTCAACGCACTCTTTCCTTCCGTAATATCAAGAATATCAACCATGACACTCTTTTATCTCATATTAATGATACCCTCTCCACTTTCAACTCCTCGAACCCAGATGATCTTGTCACATTATACAACACCAGCCTAACCAACATCCTTAACTCTGTTGCTCCCCTGAAAACCCGGACTGTTTCCTTCTCCAACTCTGCACCCTGGTTCACTCCAGCACTCCGCTCCCTGAAAACCAAAGGTCGGCGGCTAGAGCGTCTTTATAAAAAATCCGGTCTCACAATTCACAAGGAACTTTATGCAAACCACCTCATCCATTACAAGAACAGTATTTCTCAAGCCAAATCCAGCTACTTCTCAGACATCATCAGTTCTAATGTTGGTAATTCAAAGACATTGTTCTCTCTCCTCCACCGTTCTGTCTCATCTTCTAACTCTCTACCCTCTCACTTGGTTTCCACAGAATTTTGCAACTCCCTGATGTCATATTTCAATGAAAAGATTATTTCAATTCATAAACACCTTACTGCCCCCAGCATCCATGTTGAACTCCCCCCTCACTCCCTCCCTTTCTTGTCCTGCTGATAACATTGCTGACATTATCAGCAAGTCTAAGTCCTCATCCTGTCAACTTGACCCATTTCCCACAGTTCTTGTTAAATCCTGTCTCCCGTCTCTGCTCCCTATCATCACTAATTGCTGGGTTGCAGATGACGTAGCAGTGACATCACAGAATGCAGTTGGGGGTCCGGAAGTAAATGCAGCCGTTTCCTTCTGTTGATGATTCAGCGTCAACATGCCTAAATTCTGTGCCGTTTACGGTTGTTGCAACCGCTCTAATCGAGAGATAGATAAAAGTTATTTTCGTGTTCCGAAAGTAGTATGCCACAAGGGGATTAATTTTAAAAAACTTACAGAAAAAAGACGACAAACGTGGATTAAGTCAAAGTCAAAGTCAACTTTATTGTCAGAACTGCAATATGTACAGGACATACACAGGATTGAAATTGCGTTTCTCTCAGTCCCTCGGTGCAACAGTAACCATTTAAACACTAAAACATTTAATAAACATAAGCATAAAATAGTAAAAGTGTAACACTGTCCTGAGTTTTTGCATAGTAGTATAAAAGTATGAAAATTTACACCAACACTAAAACACTAAACATTTAATGAACATAAGCATAAAATGAAATAATAAAAGTGTAATACTGTCCTGAGTTTTTGCATAGTAGTATAAAAAGTATAAAAAGTATATCTATAAAATAAACTGAAGGTTCTAGCATTGACATTTGCAAAGAGTGGCAAAGCAGCATATGAGTTAATGTACACAGTATATGTATGAGGTAGTTGATGTTGGTATAGAGGCAAAGTGGCATATGCAGTAAGGCACATTGGGCATCCTTAAATAAGGCTAGTCAGAGAATACTGACAATATTATGATATTTTATTATATTATAATATTATTATGATATGATAATAACAACCTACGGCTAAAAACAGGAGGTGCGGAAACTGACAACGCGAGAGTCTGCAGAGACCACTTTGTAACGGGTAAGGATCGTATCGTTTAAATCATATTTTCAGATATTTTATTGGACAGTTACTAGATAAGACAGGCGTTCGTATGCCAGGTAAGATATGTTATGCCCAGTGCTGGGCAACGCTAATTAAAAAATTAGTTCCACAATTTCTAAAACGCTTATTATTTTTTTAGGTCCACAATTTCAAAAGCACAAATGTCTTGTGAAAATTTGGGGAAGCTAATCTAATCCGCTATTTATATATTTATATATATATTTATATATATTATATATATATATATATTATATATATATATATATATATATATATTATATATATATATATTTATATATATTATATTTATATATATTTATATATATTTATATATAGCCGGCAGCGTTATCAATATTTGCACTACACTGCCAACTGAAAAGTAACAAAAATGATCCTAAAAGGATGAAATTACAAAAATCAAAGGATTTATTTAATACTTTACGTACATATATTCTATTCGGCCACGAAATTGGAATAGTCCATTTTTAGTAGGGGGATGAAGAAATCAACCGTTTTTTTTATTGCGTATTTAATGATCGTTTTCATCGTAACTATAATTATTTTTATGTTAAATGTACATTAACAAGCAGGATCAATGTTAGGGATGTAGGTGACTGGCCGGGGCGCGGCGGGGCCGGGGCCCCATGCTGATGGGATCCCCAGGCAACGGCATCATTTACCTACATGGTAGATCCGAGTCTGTTCTCCGCTCTGCCCCCCCTCCCCCTCCAACCCTTCCTCCTCTCTGCTCTTACGGTGGGGAAAAAGGTAAAACAAGCAGCATAAGAGCTTGTAAATAAGTTTATTGGTTTTTACTGATAGATAATTAGTTATTAGCGGTACTGCATTTTAAATAAAAATAGCACAAATCCGCTTATGAATTATAAAAGTTAGTCAATCCACAAAAACGCTGACAAAAAGTTTAGGTCCACTGTAAGCGGATTAGCGCTTTAGCGCTCCCTAGCGGTCTGGCGCCACCACTGGTTATGCCCTAGCTTGTGTAGTGGTTCAACACTTGTTCCCAGAAAAAATCAGATTAGAATGCTAATGTTGTTAGCGGTTAGCTTAGTGCTAGGAAAGGCATTTACGTGTTTTACTTTAAAGTGGCGTCTTATATTTAGGTTGTCCGAGTGCAGCAGGTGATGTACATTCCCAAGACTGGGCCCCTACTGTTAACCTGGGGTACCAAAGAAGTAACGAGAGGCCACAAACAGAAGCATCCCTCCGACGCGGGGAAAGAGCTAAGGCCCGGAAGCTTCTCTGCACTGAGGAGGCCAACAGTCTGGAAGATGAGCTCTGTGAAGAAAGCTTACCAGCCCCTGAAAATGAACGATTCAAAGGTAAAATAATAATAAATAAAAATACTATTTATTTATTTATAGAATTTCTGAACGTAATTTTTAATAATTAAATATTTGCAGATGCAGAATGCCAGACGGATCTAAGCATGGTTGACCTCACAAAGCTGGAGGATGCAGTGAAAGGCTACACAACTGAGATCTGCGACCTTAAGGAAAAAGTCTCAGTGACTAAATTTACTCCTGAAACCTTCCAGAACAACGAGAAAACAAAGTTTTATACGGGACTGCCCAACTTTTTAGTTTTGATGCAAATTTTTCAGCTCTGTGAACCTTACATCAGCATGTCATCACTGTCAGCACTCTCCAAATTTGAGCAATTTATTATGATACTTATGCGTCTCAGATTAAATCTGCAGCTTCAAGACCTTGCCTATAGATTTAATGTGTCAAAAGCCACTGTGTCTCAAATTTGTTTTAGAATGATTCATGTTCTCCATGAAAGATTAGAATTCTTAATAGAGTGGCCTGAGCGACAAGTAATTCAATCAACTATGCCCATGTCATTCTAGCCTGGTTAAAACCAGACCCTTGTCCTTCACTTTGCTTTGTACTAGGGTCTGGGACTTCTCCCATAGACAACAATTTCTCCGGTAGATTTTTGACCGGACCAATCAGAGAACAGAAGGCGGAGTTTTGAACGACGTCGACTGACGTCGTCAGTTAAAATGGCTGCCGCCACGAAGGAATTTTCAAGAAAAAAAGGTAAAAAACTATTATTTCTTTGCTGAGAAAAAATATATTTCTTAGCTGACGTTATATCAGAAGTGTTCCTGAGCTTAACAGTTCCTAAATCAATTCACGAAATGGTCAAATCTGCTGGATTTAAATTGTTTCGGTTTGACATTTTCCAAACAGCCTCGGGTGCGCTACGAAAATAAATGATAAAAAATCGAATTTTATCTCAAATGTTTCATCTAGGCCAACAGTCAGTAAATTAGAGCCATATAATTACACACTGGTAGCAGAAAAAATATCCACCGAGTGGTTTCTGAGCTATTTATCTGAATAGCCTGGACCTCGCCAGGCTTCACTGTTAAAGACAGTGTGGGATTTTTCTGTGCTTCTTTAAAAACACCTTCTTTTACAAAAGGGAAAAAAAAACAGCTGTCTGCTTTTGAAGTTGAACAAACGAGAAAACTTGCAAGTGTTCGTATTCATGTAGAAAGGGTAATAGGCTTAGTTAGGAGAAAGTATCCGATTTTGCAGAGTAGGGCAATGCCTATTGAGCACATGGCTGTCAAATCCACTGACGCACAAGCATTGGTTGACAAAATTGCTGTAATTTGCTGTGCACTGTCCAACATCTCAGAATCTGTTGTCCCTCATGTTCTGAAATCCTTGTTCGTTTTGGAACAAATATTTTAAGTTTAAATGATTATACATGTCAAAAGTAAATTAAATTACTAATACTGTTACAGACCATATTTGTACATGTTAATTGTTCAGGAAGAAGACAAAAATTTACCCAATAAGGTTGAATATTTTTAATTTATTCAATGAACTCCATAACCAATCTTTGTGAATATTGGTCAGTTAAAATGACATGAGTTTTGCTATTGAAATAAAAACATTTTTCTGAAGTAGACTCATTTTGCAACATTTGTGACTTATGACATTTGTATGTGCTGTTATTTAACATATTAGAACACCTTTGAAATTCACAAGCTAATCTCATATTGATTTAAATATATCATTTGATTTAACATACTTAACTTTTCAATTAAGATTATTGTAAAGCTGTCATGACATGTTACATCACATGACCCTTCTGCAGAGTGCTTGCTACAGATGTAGCTGAAACATGTTATGGTAGTGACAAATGTTTTTGGGGAAAAAAAGAGCAACTGTTTAAATTAGTATAAACTTTTCAAACTCCTTTCATCAACTACTCCAAATAACATTCTTGATTCTTAGATTGGTTAGTCACGTGTTTACACAATGTGTAAAATACTGCTGAAATTTGGGAACTGCTGTTTCCCACAGCTGGTCATCTGGCAGAATTCTTTCCACATAAATATCATTTTCACTCCATACTACAAAATCACAATATTGTACATCCACAATGTGAATCTGAGCCTGGACCTGATGGTAATAAGGATGGTTCCTATCCAGTTGTACAGAATCTCCAACCTTGACGAGACAAAAACCAGGCTGTCCAGCACACATCCTCAGACTGACTTCATGCTGTTTGCTCTGTGGGCACTGAAGGACAAGACAATGAAACTTAGACATGAAAAATAAATACGGTAGTCTCCAAAACATTTCAATATGATACTTTTTTAAAGATTGTGTTTCACTCATTTCACTATCCAACACTAATGTTAGAAAATGAGACTATATTTATGTCTCTGTCAACCAGGTGTGTTCCACAGGTAAGAATGTATTAATCTGGACTAAGTTTTAAAAGGTGATGGAAAGGTCACACATTTTTTAACTGGAAACAAGGCAACATCCCACAAACTGCAAGACCATCCCCAAAACTACAGCTACATGCTGTGAAATATGCAAACAACAAAGATTTGAGTAAAAAATTATAGTTGTAACATTCATACTGTGAGGTGCGCAAAGTACAGAGCCCCCCAGGGGACATGGGGGACATGGGGGAATTTTTTTTTCTTTGCGTGCGCAAACAAACCTTTTGCGTGCTCACACAAAAAGGTTTGCGTGCGCACGCAAAAGGTTTTGCGTTCGCACGCAATATAGTGTTATCTCACAGATAACAGCACACACCCGTTGAGGTTCATGCAGGAGTTTGTGACTTGGCGCTATTTAAATAAACTGATTTAAATTGAAATTTGAAATCAGCCTTAAATATAAGGATGTCCAGTGTGTGTTGCAGTGATAACAGTCATTTTATGTTGTATATTCCACGTTCACGCTCCGTGGATTCACCTGTCACTTCCCAGGGGTGTAGCCAGAATTCAATGAGGGGCGATTCCTTTAAAATAAATGTAAACCTCAAGAGACAGACATGTCATGGTAGCTCACTGGAAAAGCATTGTGCCGGTATAACTGCTCCAAACCTTATCCAGACCTAGTGGGTTCGATTCCCACATGGTATAACTTTTTTTTTTTAGATTATTTATTCATTCCAGATTAAAAAACACAAGAAAACTATTTACAAAACAACAAGAAATATAACAATACATGAAATGAAAGGAAGCAGAAGAAGAAAATAATCTTATTATATCTGATATAATAAGATTATTTTCTTCTTCTGCTTCCTTTCATTTCATGTCTCTGTGTTCAGGTTAAACGGGCGAAACAGCCTTAGACGCGGGCTGCGTTCATGAGGGAATGACGTTGTATTGACGAGCTGAATAAAGTCAGTGCAACCAAGCTATCCCCTTTCAGCGTGATTACTCCTTCTCCACCCCACGAACTTCGGATGTGTTTGTAACACTTCTCCACCCCATACGGTGGTGTTACAATAGCACCGAAACAGCTCTAGTAATAATTACTAACGACGACCTTCTTCTTGCTGCTGACTCTGGTCTTCTGTCCATCCTCATTCTTCTTGATCTAAGCTCTGCCTTTGACACCATCTGTCATTCTATCCTCCTCAACAGACTAGCCTCCATTGACATCTCAGGTACCCTATTAGACTGGTTCAACTCCTATCTCTCTGACCGCACTCAATTCATTCAGCTTAAATCCTTCCGTTCCCAGTCTTCCCCTGTCTCCACGGGTGTCCCCCAAGGCTCTGTCCTCGGACCCCTCCTCTTCATCATTTACCTCCTTCCTCTAGGTCACATCTTCCGCAAATACGGCGTCCATTTCCACTGTTATGCTGATGACACACAGCTCTACTTGTCATCAAAACCTAACTCCACCCACCCACCCTCCATCCTCACCGACTGTCTCAATGAGCTAAATCACTGGTTTTCTAACAATTTCCTTCAACTAAACAGTAACAAAACAGAAATCATTCTTGTTGGTACCAAAAACTCTATTTCAAAATCAGAACATCTTCTCGTCCCCCTTAACAACTCTCTGCTATCCCCCTCCCCTCAGGTCAAGAGCCTCGGTGTCATCCTCGACACCACTCTCTCCTTCACTTCACACATCAACAATATTACTCGGTCTGCCTATTTCCACCTCCGTAATATTAACCGTCTCCGTCCTTCTCTCACACCCCGCTCCACAGCCATCCTGGTGCACAGTCTTGTGACTTCCCGTATTGATTACTGCAACTCCCTTCTCTACGGCCTCCCCAACAAATCTCTCCACAAGTTACAGATGGTCCAGAACTCAGCTGCCCGTGTCATCACTCAAACCTCCTACTATAACCACATCACTCCTGTCCTGCAGCAGCTCCACTGGCTCCCGGTTAAATCACGCATCATCTTCAAAATTCTACTTCTCACGTTCAAATCTATCCACAACCTTGCCCCTCCTTATCTATCTGACCTCCTACAAATCTCCATCCCATCACGCTCTCTCAGATCCTCCTCTTCGCTACATCTCCATGTACCCTCTGCCCGCCTCTCCACCATGGGGAGCAGGGCCTTCACCTGCTCTGCCCCTCACCTCTGGAACGCTCTACCGCCAGACCTTCGAAACACCACCTCCCTTTCTCTGTTCAAGACAGCCCTGAAAACACATCTCTTTAGACTAGCTTATCATTAACTCTACTAAATGTATTTTATATTCTTTTGTATTTTATATTCTTTATTCATTGTATACAGTATTTCAATTTGTTCCTGCTGATGTTTGAACTGTTTGTTTGTTTTTACACAATCTCTGTGATATGTTCTTGCTGTGAAGTGTCCTTGGGTGTCCTGAAAGGCGCTTTTAAATAAAATGATTATTATTATTATTATTATTATTATTATTATTATTATTATTATTATTATTATTATTATTATATCAAGTTAGTTTTACGTTGGACATTCGAGCTCTGGGGCTTCAGCGGGACGCCACTCTCGCTGAACCGAAACAGGGAGACCGACCGCGGCCAGCTGCGTCCAGTCCGACCCGCTGTCTGACCGTCTCGTAGGAGGGACAGGCTGAGAGTGGCTGACCGAAATCAGAGCGCCCGCCCCGTATTGAACAAGAAAAACACACCGCTGAAGCCACGGAGCTCAAATGTTCACAGAGAAGTTGCTCAATTTCATCATAATTAATGACCAACAGCTATCAGCTGTAGAAAATGAAGGATTTAACAGCTTGATACTTGCAGCCAACAGTAAACAATCATGAAAAAGCATAAGATGCTCACAAGTCATTTTTTGCAAGTCCAAGTCAAGTCTCAAGTCTCTGATCTCAAGTCCAAGTCAAGTCTCAAGTCTCTGATCTCAAGTCCAAGTCAAGTCTCAAGTCTCTGATCTCAAGTCCAGGTCAAGTCCAAGTCAAGTCTCAAGTCATTGATCTCAAGTCCAAGTCAAGTCTCAAGTCTCTGATCTCAAGTCCAAGTCAAGTCCAAGTCAAGTCCCTAATATTTGAGTGACACCGTGAATGAATGTATGCTATTCATTCGCAAACAATGGACATTAAATGTCTCTCCTTTTAAAAATATCCAGGTTAACATTAGATTAACACACTGACGCTAAAGCCCGAGATACACTGAAGCAGACTCCGTATACGCGCGTATACGGACGTATATGCGCGTATACGGAGCCGCTGCTACACTCGGCTTTCGTTCTCGCGTAGATTCTCGTGTTTTCGCTCCAAATTCTAACGTCATTTCCTCCGTACCGTCACTTCCGATCGTCACTTCCGCTAGTTTTTCGCTCCAAACGCTCGCGTTCTCCTTGTTGTAATATGAGCAGCTGAGCACGGAGTGCTTTTCCTGCAGCCCACAGCCCACCACAGCCCACCAGGGAATATATAAAACATCGCGCACCCAGGTAGGACCTGAATTCATTCATTTCATTCATCGAGTGAACGGAGGAAGAAGCGGTTACTTGACTTTAGGCAAAAAAACAAAAGAAAAGGCCCGATCAGCGATAAAAAAGAGGAATTTATTTCATTTGTGTAACATACAAAACAGTCCGGCGCCGGGGAAGTTTAGGTCAGACACCGCGCATCGCGTATGCGAATCGCGTATGCGTAGTAAAAAAATACTTTTGCGCGTACTTGCCCTGAGGGGCTACGCGGGGCTACGCTGCGTACGGGGCGTACGTACGCTGCGTATTGGCGTATCGTGAGGACGCTCGAGTGTATCTCGCCCTTAAGTTGATACTGTTATTGATTTTACTTGTTTTATTACTTGTTTTATTGACATTTAATTCTGTTGCACCTTGTAGCACTTTGAGATTTTCATTAATGAAAAGTGCGTTATAAATTGAATTCATTATTATTATTATTAT
>JBBPBX010061481.1:0-21109 GCA_038048925.1 Garcialebias charrua | reverse complement strand
ACAGGTGAGGAGCCGAAGCGGCTTTCACAGGAGAGACTCACACAGAGGGAGGAGTATGTGGGCCTCCACTCTTCTGAGGGGTGGACAGATCACTTCACGACCACAGGGAGCCCTATTGGACTGGACCGAAAACTAAGATCCTGCCACCGAAGACTCAGATCCTACCGCCGAAGACTCAGATCCTACCACCGAAGACTCAGGTCCTGCCGCCGAAGACTCCGATTCTACCGCCGAAGACTCAGATCCTGCCGCCGAAGACTCAGATCCTGCCACAGAAGACTCAGATCCTGCTGCCGAAGACTCAGATCCTGCCACCGAAGACAGATTCTGTAGCCTCTGAGGTCTCATCTTTGCCTTCTGCAGCCTCTGAGATATCTACCGATAAAGACTCTGCCGACGAAGACTCTGCCGACGAAGACTCTTTGCCGTCTGTAGCCTCTGAGGTCTTGTCTTCGCCGTCTGTAGCCTCTGAGGTCTCATCTTCAACGTTTGCAGCTCCTGAGGCCTCGTCTCTGACGTCTACAGCTCCTGAGGTCTCGTCTTTGCCGTCTGCAGCTCCCGAAGTCTCGTCTTTGCACTCTGCCTCTGTGTCATCTACTGCAGTTCCTCCACAACTCCTTGTGTCATCAGTTGCAGTCCCCCAGGTCTCCTTGGTACCAGCCATAGCTCCCCAGGTCCCTGTATTGCCAATTGTGGCACCCAAGGCTCCTGATGCTGGACAGCCTCCCGGCCGCCCACCTGGACTGGCTCCTGGTGCTGGATGGCCTCTCGGCCGCTCACCTGAACTGGCTCCTCATGATGGACGGCCTCCCGGCCGCCCACCTGAACTGGCTCCTCGTGATGGACGGTCTCCCGGCCGTCCCCCCAAACTTTTGATGTTTTCTTGTGTTTAGTTTTTGTGTTTGGTTTCTAGGCCTCATCCTGTCAGTTTTTGATTTCTTGCCCTTGTGTTTTTCTTCGTGCCCCCTTTGTGTTCTTCTTGCCCTGGTGTTTTTCCTCTGCCCATTTTGTGTTCCTCTTGCCCTTGTGTTTTTCCTCATGCCCCCTTTGTGTTCCTCTTGCCCTGGTGTTTTTCCTCGTGCCCCCTTTGTGTTCCTCTTGCCCTTGTGTTTTTCCTCATGTTCCTCTTGCCCTCCGTCCTGGCAGTTCCTTCCTCCGCCCTCCCCAAAAGTTTTTTGGGGGGTGGGGGGAGGGGCTTTCTGGGATGCCAAGGGGCATCTTTGGGGGGAGGGTACTGTGAGAATCTCCATCTGTTGGTCAGTTCCCATCCCTACACCTTCTTTTTCCCATGTCTACGTGTCCAGGTGTTCATGTTTTAGTTTAATTACTGTGTGTATATTAGTCAGCGTTCGTGTGAGATTCATTGTCGGGTCATCGCCTACGTTCCCCTGGTATCCCTGTCTCCGAGTTCCAAGGTTTTTCTCGAGTTCCTAGGTTTAGTAAGTACCGCCTCGTCAGTCTCTTTATTTTTGTATATGTGTTTATTTATTTTTACTCTGCGAACCTCCGAGTCTTGTTTGCACCTTTACATTAATCTCAACAAACACACCACTCCTGACAGAACCTGCAGCCTTTGCATTTTAAGTATTCAGTCCTGAACAACCAAGCTACACAGCCTCCTCTGAAGTGCTTGTAAAGAAGGCAAATTAATGTTGCAGTATAGATTCACACACGTCTCAGATTTCTTCAGTTTTGTATTGATAGATAAAAATAAAAGATAACATAACTCCTACAGATGCATAGTATCCATCACATGAAAGGCACTTTCAATAGTCTTTTATTTAAGATGTCACTGTGATGAGGGTGAACTTTTATGCAATCAATTGATTTAGGTTAAAATCATTCATTTTTAAAACAGGGGGAAAAAAATCCCACTTTTTTTAGGATGGTTTATTTATTTAACAATTATTTGTCAAAAACACCTAATTAAATGGACCAAGACTCGTATATGATTGTGTTAAAATAATAATAAGTGTGAATAATTTTTTTTTAGAAATATTTGTTTTTCTTTTCTTTTCTTTTTTTACGTCTCATACTTTCCTGTATGTAATTTACTGAAGAAAAAAAATGTGTTCACTTGATTTCAAAAGGTGCCTTTTGTTCCATATTGGATCATTATAAAATATATTAAACCAGCCCAGAAAAAAAACTGAAAACAGCAATACATTTTTCATTAGGTTTATTCACAATTACATTTGTTAAAACATCAGATTATTAAAAGTTTTCAACACATGTACTACATGCGGTGCAAATGACAATAAATTCTCTCTGACTCTGACTTATTTCTTTTACAAAAACAATTCACAAATACACTGGTCACAAAAGGACATGAATCATCCCGTTTCCAGGTTTATGATCTGCCAGATGTCTCTGGTGGAGCCTGTTCTTTCGGTGGTTCCTCTGAGCTCCTCTTGATAGCCAGCACTCTCTCAGCCGGTCCAACACTTGGATCTTTGGCTGCCTGGATGTGGAGCTTTCCATCTGGAGAAAGGTAGCAGCTGACAGCTTCATGGTTCACCCCTTCAGGAAGATCAAACTCCTGTCTGAACTCCTGCAGACTGTAAGAGTAGGAGCCTTTCTGGTCCTCTTGCTTCTTCTCAGACTTCCCCATGACTCTCAGCTTCCTGCCCACCTGCTTGACTGACAGCTCCTCAGGAGAAAAGCCTTGAGTGTCCAGGGTCAGGCCAAAGTTGTCTCCTTCTTTGTTCAGCTGGTAGGAGACTGGCTGCAGGACCACAAAGCTCCTGAAAGGCTCTGCGTCATCCAGGATCTGGCGTTGAATTGTGTCCATCAGCTGCAGACTGTTGCGCAGCTCCTGCACAAGATCCTGCTGGTGGAGCAGAGGTCTGACTTCTGGCCACAGACTGCGAGCAGGCCAGATGTTCATGACTGGTCTTGGATCAGATCTGAATGCATGAGGTCTCAGCATCTTCCTGGTTTAGTCTTCTTCTTGTGAGTCTGATCTCAGTTGAATCTCTTATCTTCTGTGTTGCTTTCTGGCTCAGCTGAGGGAGAGTCTCAGCTTTATATTCTAACAGGAGGAGGTCCAGACTGTTCCAGAAATTACTGCCACTTACCACATTGCTCCACTAGATGGTGGAACTTTACAAGGACCATGAGGTCATTTAATATTTGTTTTCACAACAACAATCTCAGAAATGTGTTTTTCTTAGATAAGTAAGTAAAATCATTTGAATGTTGTGTTTTCAGCCTCTGTTCATTTTATTTTTTTTTGTTCATGTTGCTTTATCTCTTACTGCATGACAAACTTGTTTCTAGAGCTGACTTCATGAGCTGGAGACATAAAAATGCACAGATATAAGACATTTTAAAATGCATCAAAAAGCTGAATATAAACAAAAACTTGATTTTTTTTTTTCAGAAGACTGATCACACAACCCTTTTTAATGTTAAATATGGTATTAGATAGATAAAATCATAACAAGTGCTCAATACAAAAACAACTGGACTTTGTGTATTGTGTATTGAGCGCTTGTTCTGATTTTTTCATGTCCTGGACGACTGAGAATCTTCGCATATTAGATAGATAACATTACTAACTGGCCTTTTTATGTAAGTGAATGTTTTGTTCAGTGCCCTGAAACAAATCCTGTTGTGACATGATGCTGTTTAATAAAACTGATTTGAATTTATTTATAATATAAAAATAAAAAAAAAGTGTAAAGCATTTCTATAGGAATTCAGGAAAATATTACCATCTAGTGGAACAATGTGGTAAGTACCAGTAATTTCTGGAACAGTCTGGACCTCCTCCTGTTAGAATATAAAGCTGAGACTCTCTCTCTTCTGAGACAGAAAGCAACACAGAAGATAAGAGATTCAACTTAGATCAGTCTCACGAGACGAAGACTAAACCAAAAAGATGATGAGTCCTCATGCATTCAGACTTGCTTTAAGGCCAATCATGAACTTCTCCTGGCCTGCTCGCAGTCTGTGGCCTGAAGTCAGACCTCTGCTCCACCAGCAGGATCTCCTGCAGGAGCTGCGCAGCAGTCTGCAGCTGATGGACAAAATTCAACGCCAGATCTTGGGGGACACAGAGCCTTTCAGGAGCAGTGTGGTCCTGCAGCCAGTCTCCTATCAGTTGAACAAAGAGGGAGACCACTTTGGCCTGACCCTGGACACTCAAGGCTTTTCTCCAGAGGAGCTGTCAGTCAAGCAAGTGGGCAGGAAGCTGAGAGTCATGGGGAAGTCTGAGAAGAAGCAAGAGGACCAGAAAGGCTCCTACTCTTACAGTCTGCAGGAGTTCAGACAGGAGTTTGATCTGCCTGAAGGGGTGAACCATGAAGCTGTCAGCTGCTACCTTTCTCCAGATGGAAAGCTCCACATCCAGGCAGCCAAAGATCCAAGTGCTGAACCTGAGAGAGAGCTGGCTATCAAGAGGAGCTCAGAGGAACCACAACAGAGAGAGGAGTCACAGGAACAACGGGCTTCACCAGAGACACCTGACAAATCACAGGACTGAAAACATTGAAACATTTTGTGTTTGACATGTTGAATGTTTTTTCCCATTGATTTTGTTGACAACTTATGTACATGTAAATAAACCATTTAAAAAAATAATGTTTTTCAGGTCCTTTTTTTCCCATGTCCTTTAAAATATGCATCTTAATAGAGATTTCTAAAGCTTAGAAATGGAAGTGTCACCCTATGGAGTGAACATGTATAAATTACAAAGATTGTTTAAAATGTCATGAATTAAAATTTCAATCATTTTAATCATGAAGTAATATTGATTTCAAGTATTAAATGGAATAATTTACCTTTCTAAATTGACTGAGTGATCAGAGAAAAAAAAGAGTTTCTGTATATTCCCTACATATGTTATACTACTTTGACAGCAAATGATTTAAAAATATGTAGGTGGATTAATATTAAATCAGATATTTGACAAGAGTCAAAAATACATCTTCAAAATTGTTATCTGTGACTGTAAAAGTATTCACCCCATGGATGTTTTATCATTTCATTGCTATTATAAGTTGTAAAATGTCTATATGAATTAGCCTTTTTTGAGAAAATAATGATAATTAAAGCCGCAAGCGGCGTTGAGGCCCTCGCAGCTTAGCGCCGCTCGGACCTTATTGAGGCGACCGCGCGAGCTCCAGCTCGTCCGCTCGGTCGCCATTTCGAAGTCTCTCGTGTCTACTCCGCACCAGGGGTGCACACGCACAATAAATCTGGTTCAGATCGGATGATGTCTCACTGAGATATAACAGTTTGAATAATCTAGGGGGCGCTCTGGAGTCACATGTTAAATATCAATGTGTCCACAAGGTCTCACTGATGATACACAATAAATCTGGTTCAGATCGGATGATGTCTCACTGAGATATAACAGTTTGAATAATCTAGGGGGCGCTATGGAGTTATATGTTAAACCACATTATCAATGTGTCCACAAGGGCTCACTGATTATTCACAATAAATTTGGTTCAGATCGGATGATGTATCACTGAGATATAACTATAGAAATAATGTAGGGGGCGCACTTGAGTCAAATGTTAGCCCACCATATCAATGTGTCCACAAGGACTCACTGATGATGCACAATAAATCTGGTTCAGATCGGATGATGTCTCACTGAGATATAACAATTTGAATAATCTAGGGGGCGCTCTTGAGTCATATGTTAAACCACAATATCAATGTGTCCACAAGGTCTCACTGATGAAACATAGTAAATATCGTGCAGATCGGATAATGTATCACTGAGATATAACTGTAGTAATAATATAGGGGGCGCTATGGAGTAAAAATTTACATACATTATCAATGTGTGTAGAAGTGTTCACTGATGAATCACAATAAATCTCGTGCAGATCGGATAATGTATCACTAAGATATAACTGTAGTAATAATATAGGGGGCGCTATGGAGTAAAAATTTACATACCATTATCAATGTGTGTAGAAGTGTTCACTGATGAATCACAATAAATCTTGTGCAGATCGGATAATGTATCACTAAGATATAACTGTAGTAATAATATAGGGGGCGCTATGGAGTAAAAATTTACATACCATTATCAATGTGTGTCGAAGTGTTCACTGATAAAGCACAATAAATCTCGTGCAGATTGGATAATGTATCACTGAGATATAACTGTAGTAATAATATAGGGGGCGCTATGGAGTAAAAATTTACATACCATTATCAATGTGTATAGAAGTGTTCACTGATGAATCACAATAAATCTCGTGCAGATCGGATAATGTATCACTAAGATATAACTGTAGTAATAATATAGGGGGCGCTATGGAGTAAAAATTTACATACCATTATCAATGTGTGTCGAAGTGTTCACTGATAAAGCACAATAAATCTCGTGTAGATCGGATAATGTATCACTAAGATATAACTGTAGTAATAATACAGGGGGCGCTATGGAGTAAAAATTTACATACCATTATCAATGTGTGTAGAAGTGTTCACTGATGAATCATAATAAATCTCGTGCAGATCGGATAATGTATCACTAAGATATAACTGTAGTAATAATATAGGGGGCGCTATGGAGTAAAAATTTACATACCATTATCAATGTGTGTCGAAGTGTTCACTGATAAAGCACAATAAATCTCGTGTAGATTGGATAATGTATCACTGAGATATAACTGTATTAATAATATAGGGGGCGCTATGGAGTAAAAATTTACATACCATTATCAATGTGTATAGAAGTGTTCACTGATGAATCACAATAAATCTGGTTCAGATCGGATGATGTATCACTGAGATATAACAGTTTGAATAATCTAGGGGGCGCTCTGGAGTCATATGTTAGCCCACCATATCAATGTGTCCACAAGGGCTCACTGATGATGCACAATAAATCTGGTTCAGATCGGATGATGTATCACTGAGATATAACTATATAAATAATGTAGGGGGCGCACTTGAGTCAAATGTTAGCCCACCATATCAATGTGTCCACAAGGGCTCACTGATGATGCACAATAAATCTGGTTCAGATCGGATGATGTATCACTGAGATACAACAGTTTGAATAATCTAGGGGGCGCTATGGAGGCTATTTGCTAATTAGCATAAACACCTGTTCAAGGGGTGGGTAATGATCGATCATAATGATTTTGGTACTCCTCAGATCAAATCTGTGGAGTTTAGAACCAAACGTATTGTGACGGCGTTACGTCTTACTTCGCCACGTCACCACGCCCACTTGCTCCACCCAAAACGAACAGTGCTGGAAAGCTTGTTACACCAACATGTCTTCGGTGACTGGATACAATGTCACGCTGATTAGGTAACAGGGATCCGATATGGACCGTTCAACGTAAAACTTTACACTTCCTGTTGTCAGGGGGCGTGGCTTAAGTGATGTCATGATTTGACCATACAGTTTTGCAGGGGACCGGATGTGGGTCAATCACTGAAGGTTTGATGTATTAGACAGTTTTCGTGTAAGAGCTATAAGCGTTTCGTTTTTCATGGCGAGATGTCCAACTTTGAGGTCTGGCCCCGCCCCTTCATCATGCATGAAAACGCACAGTTTTGAAAATATTTGTTCCCCCGTGCCTTATAAAGAAACTGGCCAAGTTTGAATCAAATCGAGCGAAATCCCTAGGAGGAGTTCGTTGAAATGCAGAGGCTGTAAACGGCCAAAAAGGGGTGAAAATTTGGTCATCGTTCCAAAATGGCCGCCTTACCATTTATCGTACAACATTGGTGCCAGAGGGTTTTCTGTGCATCTTGGTGAGTTGGACAAGTGTACCAAATTTCATGATTCTACGTCAAACTAAGGTCAATGCAGAGGGTATTTTGAATATTTCTAGGGGGCGCTCTTGAGCCGTTTCTGTAGCGATTTGCTAATTAGCATAAACACCTGTTCAAGGGGTGGGCAATGATCGATCATACTGATTTTGGTACTCCTCGGATCAAATCTGTGGATTTTAGAACCAAACGTATGGTGATGGCGTTATGTCTTACTTCGCCACGTCGCCACGCCCACATGCTCCACCAAAAACGAACAGTATTGGAATGCTTGTTACACCAACATGTCTTCGGTCACTGGACACAATGCCACGCTGATTAGGTAACAGGGGTCCGATATGGACCGTTCAACGTAAAACTTTACACTTCCTGTTGTCAGGGGGCGTGGCTTAAGTGATGTCATGATTTGACCATACAGTTTTGCGGGGGACCGGATGTGGGTCAATAACTGAAGGTTTGATGTATTAGACTTTTTTCGTGTAAGAGCTGTAAGCGTTTCGTTTTTCATGGCGAGATGTCCAACTTTGACGTCTGGCCCCGCCCCTTCAGCATTCATGAAAACGCACAATTTTGATATCGTTTGTTCCCCCGTGCCTTATGAAGAAACTGGCCAAGTTTGAACCAAATCGAGCGAAATTCATAGGAGGAGTTCGTTCAAATGCGGAGGCTGTAAACGGCCAAAAAGGGGTGAAAATTTGGTCATCGTTCCAAAATGGCCGCCTTACCATTTATCGTACAGCATTGGTGCAAGAGGGTTTTCTGTGCATCTTGGTGAGTTGGACAAGTGTACCAAATTTCATGATTCTACGTCAAACTAAGGTCAATGCGGAGGGTATTTTGAAAATTTCTAGGGGGCGCTCTTGAGCCGTTTCTGTGGCGATTTTTGCCACGCCCCCAAAATACGTAATTTTTCACCAGTCCTGACGAGTCCGCCAAATTTGGTGAGTTTTCGTATATGATAAAGCCTCCAAAAGGCCACTTCTTTGGGGGGAAGAAAAAAAAAAAATAATAATTAAAGCTGCAAGCAGCATTGAGGCCCTCGCAGCTTAGCGCCGCTTCGGCCTTATTATGTTGACCATGGGACCTCCAACTGGTCTGCCAGTCACCACCTCGAACTCTCTCATGCCCATCCAGCACCCAATTGCCAAGAACAGTTAGCGAATAACAACAATATATATGTGTTTAGAAGTGCTGACAGATCATACACAGTAAATGTGGAACAGATCAGATGATCTAGCAATGAGATGTAACAGTTTGAAAAATAATGTAGGGGCGCACTTGAGTCAAATGTTAGCCCACCATATCAATGATTACAAAAGGGCTCACTGATGATGCACAATAAATCTGGTTCAGATCGGATGATGTATCACTGAGATATAACTATAGAAATAATGTAGGGGGCGCACTTGAGTCAAATGTTAGCTATCCATATCAATGTGTCCACAAGGGCTCACTGATGAATCACAATAAATCTCGTGCAGATCGAATAATGTATCACTAAGATATAACTGTAGTAATAATATAGGTGGCGCTATGGAGTAAAAATTTACATACCATTATCAATGTGTGTCGAAGTGTTCACTGATAAAGCACAATAAATCTCGTGCAGATCGGATAATGTATCACTAAGATATAACTGTAGTAATAATATAGGGGGCGCTATGGAGTAAAAATTTACATACCATTATCAATGTGTGTAGAAGTGTTCACTGATGAATCACAATAAATCTCGTGCAGATCGGATAATGTATCACTAAGATATAACTGTAGTAATAATATAGGGGGCGCTATGGAGTAAAAATTTACATACCATTATCAATGTGTGTCGAAGTGTTCACTGATAAAGCACAATAAATCTCGTGCAGATCGGATAATGTATCACTAAGATATAACTGTAGTAATAATACAGGGGGCGCTATGGAGTAAAAATTTACATACCATTATCAATGTGTGTAGAAGTGTTCACTGATGAATCATAATAAATCTCGTGCAGATCGGATAATGTATCACTAAGATATAACTGTAGTAATAATATAGGGGGCGCTATGGAGTAAAAATTTACATAACATTATCAATGTGTGTAGAAGTGTTCACTGATGAATCACAATAAATCTGGTTCAGATCGGATGATGTATCACTGAGATATAACCATAGAAATAATGTAGGGGGCGCACTTGAGTCAAATGTTAAACCACAATATCAATGTGTCCACAAGGGCTCACTGATGATGAACAATAAATCTGGTTCAGATCGGATGATGTCTCACTGAGATATAACAGTTTGAATAATCTAGGGGGCGCTCTGGAGTCATATGTTAGCCCACCATATCAATGTGTCCACAAGGGCTCACTGATGATGCACAATAAATCTGGTTCAGATCGGATGATGTATCACTGAGATACAACAGTTTGAATAATCTAGGGGGCGCTATGGAGGCTATTTGCTAATTAGCATAAACACCTGTTCAAGGGGTGGGTAATGATCGATCATAATGATTTTGGTACTCCTCAGATCAAATCTGTGGAGTTTAGAACCAAACGTATGGTGACGGCGTTACGTCTTACTTCGCCACGTCACCACGCCCACTTGCTCCACCCAAAACGAACAGTGCTGGAAAGCTTGTTACACCAACATGTCTTCGGTGACTGGATACAATGTCACGCTGATTAGGTAACAGGGGTCCGATATGGACCGTTCAACGTAAAACTTTACACTTCCTGTTGTCAGGGGGCGTGGCTTAAGTGATGTCATGATTTGACCATACAGTTTTGCAGGGGACCGGATGTGGGTCAATCACTGAAGGTTTGATGTATTAGACAGTTTTCGTGTAAGAGCTGTAAGCGTTTCGTTTTTCATGGCGAGATGTCCAACTTTGAGGTCTGGCCCCGCCCCTTCAGCATGCATGAAAACGCACAGTTTTGATAACATTTGTTCCCCCGTGCCTTATAAAGAAACTGGCCAAGTTTGAATCAAATCGAGCGAAATCCCTAGGAGGAGTTCGTTGAAATGCAGAGGCTGTAAACGGCCAAAAAGGGGTGAAAATTTGGTCATCGTTCCAAAATGGCCGCCTTACCATTTATCGTACAACATTGGTGCCAGAGGGTTTTCTGTGCATCTTGGTGAGTTGGACAAGTGTACCAAATTTCATGATTCTACGTCAAACTAAGGTCAATGCGGAGGGTATTTTGAATATTTCTAGGGGGCGCTCTTGAGCCGTTTCTGTAGCGATTTGCTAATTAGCATAAACACCTGTTCAAGGGGTGGGCAATGATCGATCATACTGATTTTGGTACTCCTCGGATCAAATCTGTGGATTTTAGAACCAAACGTATGGTGATGGCGTTATGTCTTACTTCGCCACGTCGCCACGCCCACATGCTCCACCAAAAACGAACAGTATTGGAATGCTTGTTACACCAACATGTCTTCGGTCACTGGACACAATGCCACGCTGATTAGGTAACAGGGGTCCGATATGGACCGTTCAACGTAAAACTTTACACTTCCTGTTGTCAGGGGGCGTGGCTTAAGTGATGTCATGATTTGACCATACAGTTTTGCGGGGGACCGGATGTGGGTCAATAACTGAAGGTTTGATGTATTAGACTTTTCGTGTAAGAGCTGTAAGCGTTTCGTTTTTCATGGCGAGATGTCCAACTTTGAGGTCTGGCCCCGCCCCTTCAGCATTCATGAAAACGCACAATTTTGATATGTTTGTTCCCCCGTGCCTTATGAAGAAACTGGCCAAGTTTGAACCAAATCGAGCGAAATCCCTAGGAGGAGTTCGTTCAAATGCGGAGGCTGTAAACGGCCAAAAAGGTGTAAAAATTTGGTCATCGATCCAAAATGGCCGCCTTACCATTTATCGTACAACGTTGGTGCCAGAGGATTTTCTGTGCTTCTTGGTGAGTTGGACAAGTGTACCAAATTTCATGATTCTACGTCAAACTAAGGTCATGCGGAGGATATTTTGAAAATTTCTAGGGGGCGCTCTTGAGCCGTTTCTGTGGCGATTTTTGCCACGCCCCCAAAATACGTAATTTTTCACCAGTCCTGACGAGTCCGCCAAATTTGGTGAGTTTTCATATATGATAAAGCCCCCAAAATGCCACTTCTTTTGGGAACAGAATAAAAATAAAAATAATAAACACTACAATTACAATAGGCCTTCGCAACGCTTAGGTGCTCGGGCCTAATAATAAAGTGAAACTAAATTTCTACAAAGCAATGCCAATGAAATAAATACATGTAAGGTAAACTAAATGTTTGCACTAGTGTTCAGTCCTTGTATGTGACTGTATTGTTCAACTCAGAAAATGTGATTGAAAAGTCCATGGAGGGAAGGGGAGAAGATAAGGGGAGGGCTGCACAAACTGAATGACTGTGCAAATATGAGATAAGTAATAAAGACCACTGAGCAAGACTCTGTGACCACTCTGAAGGAGTTACAAGATTCAACAAGTAAGACTGAGCATACCACTAGACTTCTTCACCAATTTGAGCTTTACTGGAAAGTGGCAATAAGTGAAACTTGTATATTATATTCATTCATTACACACAGACTGATATATTTCAAATGTTTATTTATTTTTAATGTTGGTGATTATAACTGACAACTAATGAAAATCCCAAATTCAGTATCTCAGAAAATTTGAAAACTTAAAAGGTTCAATATTGAAGACACCTGATGTCATAGTCTAATCAGCAAATTACCTTAACTCAAACACTTGCAAAGGCCTTTAAATGTTCTCAGTCTAGTTCTGTAGGCTACACAATCATGGAGAAGACTGCTGACTTGACAGTTGTCCAAATGACGACCATTGATGCTTTGCAAAAGGAGAGCAAGACACAAAAGGTCATTGCTAAAGAGGCTGGCTGTTCACAGAGCTCTGTGTCCAAGCATATTAATGGATAGGCGAGGGGATGGAAAAGATGTGGTTGAAAAAAAGTGTACAAGCAATAGGGACGCACAGTGGAGAGGATTGTGAAACAAAACCCATTCCAAAATGTGGGGGAGATTCAAAGAGTGGACTGCAGGGGAACAACTGCAGAGAGATGAGTCACGGGAAGAGCAGGGTCCACCAGAGACACCCAACAGATCATAGAACAAACCTGAAAACCGGATGATTCATTTCCTGTTGTAACCATTTAGATTGTGTGTTTTCTTGGTTATTTGTGCTTTTTTGTTTTTGTAAAAGAAATTAGGTTGAATGTGTTTTGTAATTGTGAATGAACCTAATGAAAAACTTAATTTGCTATTGCTGTTTTCAGTTGTTATTTTCAGAGCTGATTTAAGATATTAATAATATATGTTTTAGAATGCTTCAAATTTTATATGGTACAAAAAAGCACCGTAAACTGTAAAATTCTCTTTAATCCTGGGCTCAACTGAAAAAAATAAATAAGAATTTTTCAGGAAGTATTGTCAAAGGAAGGACATTATGTCTGAGGCGTATACATGTAAAACAAACTGAAAAAGAAATCCAATGTTTACTAAAAGGTTTTCCAGCTGAAATGGTTTATTGTTTCAACACAACAATTTATCAGTCTTGGTCCATTTAATTATAGTAGGTCTTTTTGGTACCCCCCAAAAAAAGTTAAATAAATAAACTCTCCATAACGAGCATGTGAATTGCGTCTGCTCTTTGTGGACTTCACATCTGCCTTCAACACCATGATCCCCCAAACTCTGATAAACAAACTATCCACACTTGGACTAAGCCCCTCTATTTGTAACTGGGTCTTAGACTTCTTAACAAACAGACCACAGTCCGTGAAGATCCACAACTTCTCCTCTTCCACCATCACCCTCAGCACTGGCTCTCCTCAAGGATGTGTGCTGAGCCCTCTTCTGTTCACTCTGCTCACATATGTTTGACTGGTACAGGCAGACGTGAGCACATCACTCCAGTTTTAATGTCCCTTCATTGGCTTCCTGTCCAGTTTCGAATCCATTTTAAAGTTTTATTGTTTGTTTTTAAGTCTTTGAACGGTTTTAGTCCCTCTTATCTGTCTGAACTGCTTCAACTTTATGTGCCATCACGTGCTCTCAGATCCGCTGACCAGATGCTTTTAGCAGTCCCAAAAACCTTTTATAAGACCAGAGGAGACAGAGCATTTTCAGCTCTGGCTCCTAAATTGTGGAACGAGCTGCCACTGAAGGTCAGGCAGGCCCCATCAATATCTGTTTTTAAAACTCGTTTAAAAACACATATGTTTTCATTGGCTTTTAAACCAGAATGAGTTCACATCTCTGTTTTAATGTTGTATTATTTTACTTGTGATGTTCCGATATTTATATGATTGAGATTGATTGTTTTTATTGTTTTGTGCTTGTTTTTATTCTTGTACAGCACTTCGGACGGCTGCTGCTGTATTTTTAAGTGCTTTATAAATAAACTGGTATGGTATGGTATGGTATATGATTGTACAGCCACACTTCCAGGCTGTCATATTGTTAAGTTTGCAGATGATACAGCTGTGGTGGGATGCATCACAGATAATGATGAATCCAGCTACAGACAGGAGGTGGAACATCTGGAGAGCTGGTGCAAAGAGAACAACCTTCACATGAATGTGAAGAAGACGAAGGAGATGATTGTGGACTTCAGAAGGAACAAACACACCCACACCCCACTGTATATAGGTGGATCTGCGGTGGAGGTGGTCTCCAGTTACAAGTACCTGGGTGTACACTTGAATGATAACCTCAGCTGGAGCAATAACACCACCAGCCTGATCAAGAAAGGTCATCAGAGACTCTACTTCCTCAGACGGCTGAGACGAGCTGGTCTGAGAAGCTCAGTCCTCACCTCGTTCTACAGGTGTGCAGTGGAGAGCGTCCTGTGCTCCAGCATCAACGTGTGGCATGGAGGCTGCACAGTTGCAGAGAGGAAAGCTCTACAGAGAGTGGTGAAGGCTGCACAGAAGTCTGTGGGAGTCAGTCTCCCCACCATCACAGACATCTACACCTCCAGATGCAGAAAAAGAGCCACCTGCATCATGAAAGACCTCACTCACCCAGCACACTCACTCTTTGCACCACTCCCCTCGGGACGGAGGTTGAGGAGCATCAAATGTAGAACCACTAGACTGAGGAACAGCTTCTACCCTGAGGCTGTCAGACTCATGAATAAATAAATAATAAGAATAAACACTGCAAAATGTCACATCATGTTGATACTGATCTGTTTCTTGTTGCTGCGTTCATCTGTGACTATCTGCGTTCATCTGTGACCATCTGCTCATGTTCGTGCTGCTGTTTATAATGATGTTTTTCTACTACATTAGGGCTTAGTGTATTACTAGCTGATGTCTCTCTTAGTTAATCCTAGATGTTATTATTGTTTTTCTCTTGCATTTGTTGTTGGATGTAACTGGGACCCTGTGTACATAATCTCGTTTTCAACACATGTACTACATGCGGTGCAAATGACAATAAATTCTCTCTGACTCTGACTCTGATGTGATGTTTTTTCAACAACAAAAAAAAGAATTTACCATGAAATTAGTGTTTGCATAAAAGTTCACTGTCATCACAGTGACTGTTTTAAATAAACTGTGACAAAAAATATTCAAAGTACAATTCAGGTGATTGACTTCCTAGGAGCTTGTTTTTTATCCATCAACACAAAATTTAAGGAATGTGGGACATGTGTAAATCTATATTGCATTCCATCTTTACAATGTGGGTGTCTCTTGGTGGTCAGGGCTGAAGACTTTAAATGCAAAGGCTGCAGGTTCAAGCCCAGCATGTTCAAGAAAAGAGTTCAGCACTAAAAGAAAGGCCAAATCTTTGCTTTAGGCTCACTCACTACAGGTAGTCCCCGACTTACGGCGGTCTCGACTTACGGCAATTCGAATTTACGAACGAGCTCCGTTGAAAAGCATTGCTTCGAGTTACGGCGTAGATGAGACTTTACGGCAGACAATACGATACCTGAAATCGTCAGGACGGCAGAAATTTACATGAGGGAAGAGAGTGGGAGAGGGGGTGGGGTGGTGAGAGGGGAATGGGGGTTACCTTAGCAGCCAACGGAGCTGCGTACTGTCGGGGGGNTATATATAAATCCTGCTAATGAACTTTAATTCACCATTAAATCTCTGATGAACAGATTCTACAAATCATCTTTATTTCAAACTTTATAGGTTTCATTTGATGTGTTTGCTCTCATGATTGTCTACTTTTATTCAGTTTGATGTTTTGTTTCTTGTTCACATACATATTTTTTATTGTCAACTTTGCTTTGAAGTTCATGTTTTGTGATTTGTACATCTGTGGGTTGAAAAAAAGTTGAATGTTTGTAGGAAATATTCTTGAGATCCTACAATTTTGTGTCTTTTTTTATTTTTCAGCTGAGTTAACTTTAACAGATAGTTGTTAAAGTGAAAACAGGATTTTATGATAATGTTGCACCATTTATTTTATGATTTTAATCTTCAATGCTAAAAAAAAAAGTTTTTTATTTTTGAAGAGCTGGTCTCACCCGTCCCTATTTCTCATCATCTGCAGCTTCTAAGCTCATCTTCTGCAGTTTATTTAATTTCATATGAATGTTTGCCTTCAACAGGACATATCAGAACCCAGATCAGTAGTAAAAGTAGACAACACTACAGTTTATTTCACAGTAACACAGATGTCCACTCAGACTACGTTTATATACAAAAATATAAACACAACCTAAACTAGGTTGACCCACTTCTATGAACTAAACCTGAACTAAACACCGGGACAAAATCATGGCAAAAATTTATGGCACAACACCAACAAACCGAATTTAGACACTAACCAGAATGTCTGGAACAAACTACCAGGTATTTTGGGACACTGAGAAAGTTGTATCAGGACGTCTCACCTGATATCCAGGCCATTCATCTCCTTTTTGTTTCGTCCAACACATGAGCTGCTTCGTGCAGCAGGAAACAGAAAGTCAGTTTTCTATTTTTTACCTTTCCGGTCGTGTGACCGGACATTACATCCAATAACACAGCAAGATTGGACCAGTGCAAAACTGTTAAAACCTACTTAGATTCTAAAAAAAACAATTAGCGAAAAAGCTTATTTTACCTGACAGCCCGATTAGCCATTAGCCATTAGCTTCGGCTCCACGGACGTGACGTCACACATTGACTATCCAATCAAAGCATGTGAATACGCTGACGTTTCCGTACGTCGTCGTACAGAAAACGTAACTAGTAGCTAGAAGGCTTTTGGTCTCAGCCATAGACATTAACTCAAAATCTGATTGGTTGAAGCAACAGCTTGGTCTACAGTGCAGCAGGGCTTGCAGAATTGAATGTGAAGGCTCCAGGCAGATTTATTTGACCCTGGCAACAGTGGCTGAAATGTGATTGGTTCAATGCTTAAATATGAAAATACACGTCTGGATGCAGCAAAACCAGGGGGGTAGCAATGAAAGGAAGCGGACAGACCATTTGGAATTATGTAATACGTATTCATGGACAATATATAATAAAAAAAAATAATTTTTAATTTTTAATTTTAAATAATTTTAAGGCCTTGCAGGCCTTGAGGGCACACCACTTTTAAAATGTCACCTGTTCATTGGGTAAAGTTAATATTCTTACTTTTATACATGCAGTTGAGTGTCACCATTGTTTAGTAAAATGGCATGTTGTGTTACCAATAAAACTAAATAAAAATTAACAAAATAACAGTCAATTGCACCCCTAAAGTCACTGTGATAAATTGTCACATTAATTTCATTATCTTAGCCACAGGAGTGAGTTTAAAAACAGGATGATGTCTATATGAACTAGTTGAATGAGGTGTCTCTAAAATATCCTGATGCATGATCAATAAATTCAACAGTTTTTTAATCTGTCCACAGGGCCTGACTTTATTTTGTTAGATGTCTCTAAAATAGTTAGTGAATCATGTTTACATGTAGGTAAACATAGATATTTAACAACTTGTTAAAATACACCAGAATGCAGGAAATGGCATCTACTTTTCAAAATTTTCGGGCAAAACATTTAAGAAATTAGTTTTTACTGTTAGTAAGTAAGTTTTATTTATATACAGTAGCACATTTCACAGACATGAGTCACAAAGTGCTTTACAAAAGGAAAAATAAAATCACAGAAGTACTATACAAAAAGGTAAAACATAAACTCTAAAATCAATGTACAAAATTAACCAAAAGCCTGTCTGAAGAGATAAGTCTTAAGTTTTTAATGCATCTGTTGACTCGGAGCAGCGCATTGTTAGCAAAATGTTCTGCTGTATTTGACTTGCTGCTGTTGTTGGTTGTTAATTTTTTGGTTGACACAATCTTTCCTATTTATGTCCTCATTAAATTAGGTTAGTAAATGACTTTTACCTGAAGCATGTTAAAAAATTACAAAATCTTTCGGGGGGGGGGTTGGCGCAACGTTTGTCACCTTTTTCATCCCTTCTGAGTTTGCAGGTATGACTAATGGAAAAGGGGCATGACATCAGTCTGTCAGAAGATGGTGACAGAGTGAAGTAATATGTTAAAAATATATTTTTAGAAAGCCAAGCACTGTGGTGGGGAGAGAGGCAAAGCCACCACAGCCCCAATGAAATACCTTGACGAAGGTTAAACCGTTGCAGCCCTCAGAGTTTCGAACATGCTGCTCCGGCCAACAGGCTGTCGGGCCTCCAACGACAGTGGAGAAAAGATCCAAAGGCCTGAAGTCTTGGACTGAACCGCGTGCTAGAAGAAAAAGAAGCAAAGCTACGGATGACGCCAGGCTATATAGCCTCTGATTGGTCATCCGATCACACACGTGTGACTTTTTTTATGGTAAATGGAGCTTATTTATATAGCACTTTCCAGCCCCCTATGAGGGGCCCCAAAGCGCTTTACAATACAAACCATCCACCCATTCATACACACATTCATACACCGGTAGCGGCAGACTGCCATGCAAGGCGCTTTCCAGTCCTACCGGGAGCAACTCGGGGTTAAGTGGATTGGTTCAAATCTTTCCTCTCCAATAGGCTGGAATGTGTTAGTCTTGGCAATGCCACTTCCCAGACAGTCAGTGTCTCCTGTGGTGTCCCTCAAGGGTCAGTTCTGGGGCCCCTGCTGTTTTCCCTTTACATGCTGCCTTTAGGTCAAATTATTAATCAGTTCAACATTTCTTTTCACTGCTATGCCGACGATACACAGCTTTACATCAGGACTGGAGCATCCTCATCATCCCCATCTCCATCTTCACTCACTGCCCTCTCTACCTGCCTGGAGGAAATAAGGGCATGGATGAATCAGAACTTTCTTCAATTAAACTGCTCCAAGACTGAGGCCATACTGATTGGCACCCCTCACCAGATACAAACATCAACTTTAACAACAATCTCCTTCTCTGGTCAAGACATCCCCCTCTCCACCTCTGTTACAAATCTTGGAATAAAAATGGACTCTCATCTTACATTTGACAAGATAGCTTCTCTGTTTTTTGCAGATGATGTGGTCCTATCTGGGCTGCCACCTTACCGTGGTGGAGGGGTTTGAGTGTTCCAATGATCCTAGGAGCTATGCTGTCAGGGGCTTCATGCCCCTAGTAGGGTCACCCAAGGCAGACAGGTCCTAGGTGAGGGACCAGACAAAGTGCAGCCCAAAGACCCCTTATGATGAAAAAGATGGATGGAAACAATGTTCCCTCGCCCGGACGCGGGTCACCGGGGCCCCACTCTGGAGCCAGGCCCGGAGGAGGGGCACGTTGGCGAGCGCCTGGTGGCCGGGCTTTTACCCATGGAGCTCGGCCGGGCACAGCCCGAAGAGGAGACGTGGGTCCCCCTTCCCATGGGCTCACCACCTGTGGGAGGGGCCAAAGGGGTCGGGTGCATTGTGGAATGGGTGGTGGCCGAGGGCGGGGACCCTGGCGGTCTGATCCTCGGCTACAGAAGCTGGCCATTGGGACATGGAATGTCACCTCTCTGGTGGGGAAGGAGCCTGAGCTAGTGTGTGAGGTTGAGAGGTTCCGGCTAGAAATAGTCGGACTCACCTCAACGCATGGCTCTGGCTCTGGAACCAGTTTCCTTGAGAGGGGTTGGACACTCTTCCACTCTGGAGTTGCCCCTGGTGAGAGGCGCCGAGCAGGAGTGGGCATACTTGTTGCCCCCCATCTTGGTGCCTGTACGTTGGGGTTCACCCCGGTGAACGAGAGGGTAGCCTCCCTTCGCCTACGTGTGGGGGGACGGGCTCTGACTGTTGTTTGTGCCTATGCGCCAAACGGCAGCGCAGATTACCCACCCTTTTTGGAGTCCTTGGAGGGGGTATTGGAGGGTGCGCCTCCTGGGGACTCCCTTGTTCTGCTGGGGGACTTCAACGCTCACGTGGGCAATGACAGTGAGACCTGGAGGGGTGTGGTTGGGAGGAACGGCCCCCCTGATCTGAACCCGAGTGGTGTTCTGTTGTTGGACTTCTGTGCTCGTCATGGATTGTCCATAACGAACACCATGTTCAGGCATAAGGGTGTCCATATGTGCTCTTGGCACCAGGACACCCTAGGTCGCAGCTCGATGATCGACTTTGTTGTCGTCTCATCTGATCTGCGGCCGCATGTCTTGGACACTCGGGTGAAGAGAGGGGCGGAGCTGTCAACTGACCACTACCTGGTGATGAGTTGGCTCCGATGGTGGGGGAGGATGCCGGTCAGACCTGGCAGGCCCAAACGTATTGTGAGGGTCTGCTGGGAACGTCTGGCAGAGTCTCCCGTAAGACGGAGCTTTAACTCCCACCTCCGGGAGAGCTTTGAACACGTTCCGAGGGAGGCGGGGGACATTGAGCCCGAGTGGGCCATGTTCCGCGCCTCTATTGTCGAGGCAGCTTATCGGAGTTGTGGCCGCAAGGTTGTTGGTGCCTGTCGTGGTGGCAACCCTCGAACCCGGTGGTGGACACCGGCGGTGAGGGATGCTGTCAAGCTGAAGAAGGAGTCCTATTGGGCCTTTTTGGCCTGTGGGACCCCGGAAGCAGCAGATAGGTACCGGCAGTCCAAGCGGCATGCGGCTCGGGTGGTTGCTGAGGCAAAAACTCGGGCGTGGGAGGAGTTCGGAGAGGCCATGGAGAATGACTTCCGTACGGCTTCGAGGCGATTCTGGTCCACCATCCGGCGTCTCAGGGGGGGAAAGCGGTACGCGACCAACACCATTTATGGTGGGGATGGCGTGCTGTTGACCTCAACTCGGGATGTTGTGAGTCGGTGGGCGGAATACTTCGAAGACCTCCTCAATCCTACTGGCACGTCTTCCACTGAGGAAGCGGAGCCTGGGGACTTTGGGTCGGGCTCTCCAATCTCTGGTGCTGAGGTCGCCAAGGTGGTTAAAAAGCTCCGTGGTGGCAGGGCTCCGGGGGTGGATGAGATT
>JBBPBX010061480.1:0-21109 GCA_038048925.1 Garcialebias charrua | reverse complement strand
GAACGGTCCATATCGGACCCCTGTTACCTAATCAGCGTGGCATTGTGTCCAGTGACCGAAGACATGTTGGTGTAACAAGCATTCCAATACTGTTCGTTTTTGGTGGAGCATGTGGGCGTGGCGACGTGGCGAATTAAGACGTAACGCCATCACCATACGTTTGGTTCTAAAATCCACAGATTTGATCCGAGGATTACCAAAATCAGTATGATCGATCATTGCCCACCCCTTGAAGAGGTGTTTATGCTAATTAGCAAATCGCTACAGAAACGGCTCAAGAGCGCCCCCTAGAAATATTCAAAATACCCTCCGCATTGACCTTAGTTTGACGTAGACTCATGAAATTTGGTACACTTGTCCAACTCACCAAGATGCACAGAAAACCCTCTGGCACCAATGTTGTACGATAAATGGTAAGGCGGCCATTTTGGAACGATGACCAAATTTTCACCCCTTTTTGGCCGTTTACAGCCTCTGCATTTCAACGAACTCCTCCTAGGGATTTCGCTCGATTTGATTCAAACTTGGCCAGTTTCTTTATAAGGCACGGGGGAACAAATGTTATCAAAACTGTGCGTTTTCATGCATGCTGAAGGGGCGGGGCCAGACCTCAAAGTTGGACATCTCGCCATGAAAAACGAAACGCTTACAGCTCTTACACGAAAACTGTCTAATACATCAAACCTTCAGTGATTGACCCACATCCGGTCCCCTGCAAAACTGTATGGTCAAATCATGACATCACTTAAGCCACGCCCCCTGACAACAGGAAGTGTAAAGTTTTACGTTGAACGGTCCATGTCGGACCCCTGTTACCTAATCAGCGTGACATTGTATCCAATCACCGAAGACATGTTGGTGTAACAAGCTTTCCAGCACTGTTCGTTTTGGGTGGAGCAAGTGGGCGTGGTGACGTGGCGAAGTAAGACGTAACGCCGTCACAATACGTTTGGTTCTAAACTCCACAGATTTGATCTGAGGAGTACCAAAATCATTATGATCGATCATTACCCACCTCTTGAACAGGTGTTTATGCTAATTAGCAAATAGCCTCCATAGCGCCCCCTAGATTATTCAAACTGTTGTATCTCAGTGATACATCATCCGATCTGAACCAGATTTATTGTGCATCATCAGTGAGCCCTTGTGGACACATTGATATGGTGGGCTAACATTTGACTCAAGTGCGCCCCCTACATTATTTCTATAGTTATATCTCAGTGATACATCATCCGATCTGAACCAGATTTATTGTGCATCATCAGTGAGCCCTTGTGGACACATTGATATGGTGGGCTAACATTTGACTCAAGTGCGCCCCCTACATTATTTCTATAGTTATATCTCAGTGATACATCATCCGATCTGAACCAGATTTATTGTGCATCATCAGTGAGCCCTTGTGGACACATTGATATGGTGGGCTAACATTTGACTCAAGTGCGCCCCCTACATTATTTCTATAGTTATATCTCAGTGATACATCATCCGATCTGAACCAGATTTATTGTGCTTTATCAGTGAACACTTCGACACTTCCCCCAAAAGAAGTGGCATTTTGGGGGCTTTATCATATATGAAAACTCACCAAATTTGGCAGACTCGTCAGGACTGGTGAAAAATTACATATTTTGGGGGCGTGGCAAAAATTGCCACAGAAACGGCTCAAGAGCGCCCCCTAGAAATATTCAAAATACCCTCCGCATGACCTTAGTTTGACGTAGAATCATGAAATTTGGTACACTTGTCCAACTCACCAAGATGTACAGAAAACCCTCTGGCACCAACGTTGTACAATAAACGGGAAGGCGGCCATTTTGGAACGATGACCAAATTTTCACCCCTTTTTGGCCGTTTACAGCCTCCGCATTTGAACGAACTCCTCCTATGAATTTCGCTCGATTTGGTTCAAACTTGGCCAGTTTCTTCATAAGGCACGGGGGAACAAACGATATCAAAATTGTGCGTTTTCATGAATGCTGAAGGGGCGGGGCCAGACGTCAAAGTTGGACATCTCGCCATGAAAAACGAAACGCTTACAGCTCTTACACGAAAAAAGTCTAATACATCAAACCTTCAGTTATTGACCCACATCCGGTCCCCCGCAAAACTGTATGGTCAAATCATGACATCACTTAAGCCACGCCCCCTGACAACAGGAAGTGTAAAGTTTTACGTTGAACGGTCCATATCGGACCCCTGTTACCTAATCAGCGTGGCATTGTGTCCAGTGACCGAAGACATGTTGGTGTAACAAGCATTCCAATACTGTTCGTTTTTGGTGGAGCATGTGGGCGTGGCGACGTGGCGAATTAAGACGTAACGCCATCACCATACGTTTGGTTCTAAAATCCACAGATTTGATCCGAGGATTACCAAAATCAGTATGATCGATCATTGCCCACCCCTTGAAGAGGTGTTTATGCTAATTAGCAAATCGCTACAGAAACGGCTCAAGAGCGCCCCCTAGAAATATTCAAAATACCCTCCGCATTGACCTTAGTTTGACGTAGAATCATGAAATTTGGTACACTTGTCCAACTCACCAAGATGCACAGAAAACCCTCTGGCACCAATGTTGTACGATAAATGGTAAGGCGGCCATTTTGGAACGATGACCAAATTTTCACCCCTTTTTGGCCGTTTACAGCCTCTGCATTTCAACGAACTCCTCCTAGGGATTTCGCTCGATTTGATTCAAACTTGGCCAGTTTCTTTATAAGGCACGGGGGAACAAATGTTATCAAAACTGTGCGTTTTCATGCATGCTGAAGGGGCGGGGCCAGACCTCAAAGTTGGACATCTCGCCATGAAAAACGAAACGCTTACAGCTCTTACACGAAAACTGTCTAATACATCAAACCTTCAGTGATTGACCCACATCCGGTCCCCTGCAAAACTGTATGGTCAAATCATGACCATGACATCACTTAAGCCACGCCCCCTGACAACAGGAAGTGTAAAGTTTTACGTTGAACGGTCCATGTCGGACCCCTGTTACCTAATCAGCGTGACATTGTATCCAATCACCGAAGACATGTTGGTGTAACAAGCTTTCCAGCACTGTTCGTTTTGGGTGGAGCAAGTGGGCGTGGTGACGTGGCGAAGTAAGACGTAACGCCGTCACAATACGTTTGGTTCTAAACTCCACAGATTTGATCTGAGGAGTACCAAAATCATTATGATCGATCATTACCCACCTCTTGAACAGGTGTTTATGCTAATTAGCAAATAGCCTCCATAGCGCCCCCTAGATTATTCAAACTGTTGTATCTCAGTGATACATCATCCGATCTGAACCAGATTTATTGTGCATCATCAGTGAGCCCTTGTGGACACATTGATATGGTGGGCTAACATTTGACTCAAGTGCGCCCCCTACATTATTTCTATAGTTATATCTCAGTGATACATCATCCGATCTGAACCAGATTTATTGTGCATCATCAGTGAGCCCTTGTGGACACATTGATATGGTGGGCTAACATTTGACTCAAGTGCGCCCCCTACATTACTTCTATAGTTATATCTCAGTGATACATCATCCGATCTGAACCAGATTTATTGTGCATCATCAGTGAGCCCTTGTGGACACATTGATATGGTGGGCTAACATTTGACTCAAGTGCGCCCCCTACATTATGTCTATAGTTATATCTCAGTGATACATCATCCGATCTGAACCAGATTTATTGTGCTTTATCAGTGAACACTTCGACACACATTGATAATGGTATGTAAAGTTTTACTCCATAGCGCCCCCTATATTATTACTACAGTTATATCTTAGTGATACATTATCCGATCTGCACGAGATTTATTGTTCATCATCAGTGAGCCCTTGTGGACACATTGATATTGTGGTTTAACATTTGACTCAAGTGCGCCCCCTACATTATTTATATGGTGATATCTCAGTGATACATCATCCGATCTGAACCAGATTTATTGTGATTCATCAGTGAACACTTCTATACACATTGATAATGTTATGTAAATTTTTACTCCATAGCGCCCCCTATATTATTACTATAGTTATATCTTAGTGATACATTATCCGATCTGCACGAGTTTTATTATGCTTTATCAGTGAAAACTTCGACACACATTGATAATGTTATGTACATTTTTACTCCATAGCGCCCCCTATATTATTACTACAGTTATATCTTAGTGATACATTATCCGATCTGCACGAGATTTATTATGATTCATCAGTGAACACTTCTACACACATTGATAATGGTATGTAAATTTTTACTCCATAGCGCCCCCTGTATTATTACTACAGTTATATCTTAGTGATACATTATCCGATCTACACGAGATTTATTGTGCTTTATCAGTGAACACTTCGACACACATTGATAATGGTATGTAAATTTTTACTCCATAGCGCCCCCTATATTATTACTACAGTTATATCTTAGTGATACATTATCCGATCTGCACGAGATTTATTGTGATTCATCAGTGAACACTTCTATACACATTGATAATGGTATGTAAATTTTTACTCCATAGCGCCCCCTATATTATTACTACAGTTATATCTCAGTGATACATTATCCGATCTGCACGAGATTTATTGTGCTTTATCAGTGAACACTTCGACACACATTGATAATGGTATGTAAATTTTTACTCCATAGCGCCCCCTATATTATTACTACAGTTATATCTTAGTGATACATTATCCGATCTGCACGAGATTTATTGTGATTCATCAGTGAACACTTCTACACACATTGATAATGGTATGTAAATTTTTACTCCATAGCGCCCCCTGTATTATTACTACAGTTATATCTTAGTGATACATTATCCGATCTGCACGAGATTTATTGTGCTTTATCAGTGAACACTTCGACACACATTGATAATGGTATGTAAATTTTTACTCCATAGCGCCCCCTATATTATTACTACAGTTATATCTTAGTGATACATTATCCGATCTGCACGAGATTTATTGTGATTCATCAGTGAACACTTCTACACACATTGATAATGGTATGTAAATTCTTACTCCATAGCGCCCCCTATATTATTACTACAGTTATATCTCAGTGATACATCATCCGATCTAAACCAGATTTATTGTGCATCATCAGTGAGCCCTCGTGGACACATTGATATTGTGGTTTAACATATGACTCCAGAGCGCCCCTTAGATTATTCAAATCGTTATATCTTAGTGATACATCATCCGATCTAAACCAGATTTATTGTGCATCATCAGTGACCACTTCAACACACATGTGGTTTAACAGATAACTCCAGTGCGCCCCCTACATTATTTTTCAAACTGTTACATCTCATTGCTAGATCATCTGATCTGTTCTACATTTACTGTGTGTCACCAGTCAGTACTTCTAAACACGTATATATTGTTGTTATTCGCTAACTGTTCTTGGCAAACGGGTGCTGGATGGGCATGAGAGAGTTCGAGGTGGTGACCGAGCAGATCAGCTGGAGGTCCCGTGGTCGACACAATAAGGCCAGAGCGGCGCTAAGCTGCGAGGGCCTCAATGCTGCTTGCAGCTTTAATTTTATTTGAGCTCTTTTGATAGAAAAGTCCAACCAAGGAATTAGCTTGTGGTTAGAAAACCTTCATACAAAACAACGGTTGTTGGTTTTATCACGTAACATTGTTTATTGTGCTGTCCTTGATCAAATAAACTTGAATTAATGAATATTATTTCCACCAGTGTTCAGCCTTCCTGCACTCCTGTCTGGCAGAATGAATGGCGTCATTTATCCAAGGTTTAGACTTTGGTTTGGGTCCCCCAGGCTTAAAATGAGCAACATCAACAATATGTTTGATATTTGGGATAAAAATGAGATGTAAGCTCCTCAGTAATAAAACCAGGGGGACACTCTGACACTTTAGCTCAACTTGGTGTTCAAGTGTGCACCCTTCACAGCCTCTTGTCACTGACAGGACCCAAGAATCAAACTTCTCCTGATCCCGAGGGTGTCATATCAAGACAGATCTCTAAAGTGTTTCAAGTTGCCAACAATCACCATGTCATCACACACACAGACCAGATGAACCAGTGTAGGTCCACATGCTGGCAGGCCCAGACCTTGACTTACCCACAGGCAACCAACCCCACTGTTCTTTTAACTAGAACTTTTTACTAAAAGGTCATACCTGCCTTGGGCCTCAACTCCAGAGCCTCATAGTGATACATAGAAAACACACAAAAAGGTTATACATGTCATGTTCAAAACAAACACTTGACCTGCCAGGAGAATGTGCGTACCGCCATCCAAACATTACTAAAGCTCACCTAAAAGCACAAAAAAATGTTTCCTTTCAGTTCCCTGAATTGGGGAATCTTTGAACACATTGTTTTCTCATGGATTTGAGCATTTATAGTTTAAAGAAAAACCATGATTTACCTCATACATCATGCCTCAAAACCACCTTCGTCCAAAACTGTAAAACTGTGAATGGGATGTGTTTAGAAAATACTCATTTGGANCTCAGCGCTGTTTCTATTTTTTCATGAATGAATCCATTCCACTTGATTAACAGGAGAATACTTAGACCACAATCTGTGAATTAGACTAACAAAGACCGTAAGAAACCCCTACTGTGAAGGTGTGAGGTGTGATTTGTCAAGACGCTCTTACCATTGTGTTATATTATTGCTGTTAGTGAAGCTTCTGTATCTGTTCTTATATGTATCTGTTTTTTATCTACATGTGCTTGTTTCTTTGTGTATGAACTGTACTGACTCTGTGAGAGGAAGAATTGAAGTTCATTAAGTACAGGACATGAACTACAAGGGAGCCACTGGTGTGTGTTTCACACTGATGACAAGATTACCAGTAACTGGAACGGCAGAAGAGGAAAAAACAACTCTATAAAAAGGCTTCCAGGATGTAGACATCAGTTTGAACTAGTTTAGACAACAACAACAACAAAACTGATAGAATGTTGTGTAATAATATAGGCAGGGGATCATTTGACTGATTTACCTATATTTTAGATGTAAATTGGGCAGGGTTTAGACTGACACAAATTATCAATAATTCACGGGTTCTCTCTTTTTCAGTTTAATATTCAATAAATCTGTAACTTGGTGATGAGATGTAAAAGGATGAAACATTAATTTATGTTGAAACGGCAAAGCTGAATCATTTAATTAACAAATCATTAAATTACATCACACATTTACATTGATTGGTTGACCGGAATTTCCTATAACTAACTGTAGACAGATTCAAATTTAGATACAACAGAACACAAGTAACTGGTCTTAGTATAACTTATCTCTGCAGGCACATTAACTTAAAGTTTTCTGGCTTAGGAGGTAAAGAGAAAAGTTTAGGAGGAGTAAGATAGAGGATGGAAGAAAATGGAGGGAGTGGTGTGTTTAACCAGGAAAACATGGCAGCTCTCTGGCCGATCTCAGGTAAACGTCGGTACACTTTGGCAAAGCATCTGACGACTTTGTTACCTCGTGAAGATGGTAAACCCCCCTTGGTCCAACTAGTCAGTCCGTTTACCATTTTCAGCGTCTCCAGACGTCTGCGTCAACTCGGACCGTAGTAACGGCATTTCCTGGTTTGAGCTTTCAGAATAAAACTTTCCTTGGAAGAAAATTAATTCAAATGGAGCTTTTCACAGCTCGAAATGGATTTATAACTGGCATGTTATAAATCTTTAACTGATGACATGTCCTTAGCGTTCAACAGACGTTCAATCAGCTCTTTGGGGAACATCATGGTTTGAGCTCCTCAGCAGACTCTAGGTTCAGACAGGAAGTGGAACCTTAAAAAAGGAAGTTGACCCAGTTGAATCCACTCTGCTCATTGGTTGTTTCCCAGAGAACGGGAGGGATTTAGCAGGACAGAGAGCTGAAAATCTGAAGGTTACTTCAGGATAGGAGAGGAAGATTGTGTTTAGAACGGACAGAAACCAGTCACCAGTTATACAGATAACTTGATTAGACTTTGATTCATGTGTTAACATTTCTAAAACAAAATCTGGAAAGTACAACTTGACATATCTCTCAACTTTGCCATAGTTCTTTGATTCATCATATGAAGAAGTGACCAGCATTGGTAAAGCATAAACCATGATCATACAATGACTAGAGTTATTCTGTTAATTAATTCTGAATTAACACAAATTAAAAGGAAGTCTCTTCTGATTGATTTGTGTCTTTTAATTCAAAATAAATGTAATAAAATAGTGTCCACTCGTCTCCTTGAGAGCCTCAAGAAAAGTGTACCACTAAGAGTTTCAGAGAGATGTGAAAAGGTGTAAATCCAGGTCAGAGATGAGGGTCTATATCACTACAGTTGTGTCACGTCTCTAGGTGGAGCTTTGCGCTTAAATACAGAAGGAGCTGAAACTCCAGTCAGACGCATCTTGGGTTTTTACTGTATCTCTGTGGTGTGGGGTAAGAGCATCTCTTTTCAGCTGAAAGCTTTAATAAATGTTGGTAATACTTTTAACTTGAATCTAGCTCTGACTGATCATTGTGTCTTTTCTCCATGGATCTAGCACTTTGAGATTTTCATTAATGAAAAGTGCGTTATAAATTGAATTCATTATTATTATTATTATTATTATTATTATTATGGATCTCCAAACCAATGAAAGGAAAAGGTAAATAGACTGAAAAGTCTGACCTGGTGTATTACATTCCTCAACACTACAAAGGTATGTGTGTATCTTATCTCAGCCTTTAAAACCTGAACCCCACACTCTCTGCTCTTTGAAATGAGAAAGCTCCTCGGATGAAGAGCGAAATATCTTCTGTTAAAAATAAAGTCCAGTTGTTTTTGTATTGAACATTTTTTGATTTTATCATGTCCTGGATGACTGAGAATCTTCACCAGCACTAAAAGTCCACTCCGGGTTTACCTCCAACAACTCGCCACACCACATGCAGTGTTTCTCTGAGGTCATCTGGCTTGGCAAGGTGCTCACAGGGGGGAGGAGGGGGAGACGCCTCTGTGTTGTGCGTTAACTTAGCACCACTTTATTGTGGACAGTGGTTGACCGGGTTAGGATGTTTGAGAGAAGCGGAGCATTATGTCTGTAGCGTCTTAGCTAGCGCATATATATTGCATGCCGTTAGCCGCTATGTTAGTGCCGGCAGTTGTCGATAGGTGGGGAGACAACATTGTGCCTTGCTCTCGTAGTTATTGAATCAAGTGTTTACTTATAAAGGTAAACGTAGATGTTTAACAACCCATTAAAATACACCAGAATGCAGGAAATGGCATGTACTTAATTCAAAAATTTCTGGGAGAGAACCCCCAGACCCCCATTCAATGTGCCCCCCCTCCACATTACAAATGTTTCTAACACCAATGCATGTACATTGATGTAAACTTTTTTTTTTCCTCACTCGCCCTCAAGCAAGTCGGATGCTTTTCTTCCCTCACCCAACTCCCTCTTGCTTTTTTTGCTCTCTGTCCTGTGTAAAGGAGCTTCTATTTACACATCTTCCGAATCGTAAATTACTGTCATGGAGCTGGTCAGCTGGACTTTCAACGCAATTGATAAAATATTTTCAACCAAGCGAAATAACCAATAACTAAGATGGCTGCGCTCAGAGCAGCAGCAGCTTCACGGGCTCCCAATTCATTTCTAGCTTTTAGTAGTTTTAATAGTGATTCTGTGCTTGACTCTGCACGTTTTATGAGGGTGAACTATAGCCGAACTGAACTGTTGAGAATTGGAGCGAATTTGCCACCGGGCACAGCTGAAATCAGCAACAAACTCAAATCTACGCTCGGCAGGATGCGGCTTTTAAAGTCATCCACCTGGAAGCTACAGCGGAGGTGCTCCGGCTCACGCTCCGGCGAAAAGAAAAGGAAGCGCTGCTCCCGGCGTCAGAAGAGGGGCTGCCGGGCGGGGATTATGGTGAGACTGCGGGCGGACGCTAAAACTGGTAGACCCTCGATGCCGGCTCTTTTTCTGTCTAACATCCGCTCGCCAGACAGCAAAATGGATCTGCTTCGTCTGAGAGTGACACCGTCGAAGGAAATGCAGAAGTGCTCGGTGCTTTGCTTCACAGAAACGTGGATTTCTAAGGAAACGCCGGACTCTGTGTATGAACTGGATGACAGACTCCTTTTCAGAGCGGACCGTTGCACCGAGACAATGGGAAAACCACGAGGCGGCGGTGTGTGTGTTTACGTGAGTGCGAACTGGTACACGAATTGTGCTGTTATCAAATGTCTATGCACAACTGGAGCTGATGACAGTGAAATGTCGCCCCCACTACCTCCCCCGCGAGTTCTCAGTGATACTTATCACGGTCATTTACATTCCTCCTGATGCTAATGCTAATGACGCCCTACAAGAAATCCATGATTTAATCAGCTCGCTGCCGTGTAAATATCCAAAGGGTCTCTGCATTGTTTTAGGTGACTTTAATCACGTGAATTTAAAGGACTGTCTCCCAAACTTCAACCAACACGTATAGCAACACGAGGAAGTAACACGCTCGACCATGTTTACACAAATGTGAGGGGCGCATACAGAGCGAAGCCCCGCCCCATCTCAGTTCTTCAGACCATTTATCCATCCTTATGGTCCCAGCCCAACCCCCCCACTGAGCCGCTCCAAACCAGAACAAAAGGAAGTCAAATGTTGGCTCCAGAACAGTGCCCCCATGCTTAGAGACTGCTTTGAAAAAACAGACTGGAATGTTTTCAGGGAGGCAGCTGCTGATGAAGGTTCAGTGGATCTTGAACTATATGCATCCTCAGTACTGGGTTATATTAGCACATGCTCTGAAAATGTATCCATAAAAAAACATGTTAAATGTTACCCCAACACAAAACCCTGGTTAAATAAAGAGGTTCGCACCCTGCTGGCAGCCAGGAACACTGCATTCAAGTCTGGAGACTCAGAGGAGCTGAGAAAGACCAGGAAAGAGCTTGTTGCTGGCATTAAGAGGGCCAAGGCCACATATGCACAGAGGATTGAGGGTCAGTTCACCTCACAAGACCCACGGAGCATGTGGAGGGGGATTAAGTGCATAACTGATTACAGTATAAAGGGAGGAGTGTACAATGCCCCAAAGACCCATCTCTGCCTGATGCCCTCAACAAGTTTTATGCATGCTTTGAAAACCCAAACAGACCACCCAGCACCAGACTCACCTCACCACCAGAACAAGAGCATCTCAGCGTGACTGTAGCAGAAGTAAGGAGTAGTCTCAGGAGGATTAATAATAATAATAATAATAGTAATAATGAATTCAATTTATAATGCACTTTTCATTATTAAAAATCTCAAAGTGCTACAAAGTGTAACAAAGCAAAGATCAAAATAAAACAAGTGATAAAATAAAATAAAATCAATAATAAAACGGGACAACATTCCCGGGAAAGTGTTAAAAGAATGCGCTGACCAGCTCTGCGATCTGCTGGCCGACATCTTCACCACCTCACTTGCCCTGGAAACAGTTCCCACCTGCCTGAAGACCGCCACCTTCATCCCAGTCCCAAAAAGCTCTACAGTGACTGGTCTGAATGACTATCAGCCAGTGGCCCTCACCCCGATAGTCGCTAAATGCTTTGAAAAACTGGTCATGACCCACATCAAGACAACAATCAACATCAACGAGGACCCTCATCAGTATGCATACCGCGAGAACCGATCAACAGAGGACGCCATCTCCTCTGTGGTCCACACTGCTCTCACCCACCTGGATCAGAAGGACTCATACGTGCGTCTGCTCTTTGTGGACTTCACATCTGCCTTCAACACCATGATCCCCCAAACTCTGATGGACAAACTATCCACACTTGGACTAAGCCCCTCTATTTGTAACTGGGTACTAGACTTCTTAACAAACAGACCACAGTCCGTGAAGATCCACAACTTCTCCTCCTCCACCATTACCCTCAGCACTGGCTCTCCTCAAGGATGTGTGCTGAGCCCTCTTCTGTTCACTCTGCTCACATATGATTGTGCAGCCACCCATCCAGGCTGTCATATTGTAAAGTTTGCAGATGATACAGCTGTGGTGGGATGCATCACAAACAATGATGAGTCCAGCTACAGGCAGGAGGTGGAACACCTGGAGAGCTGGTGCAAGGACAATAACCTTCACATCAATGTGAAGAAGACAAAGGAGATGATTGTGGACTTCAGAAGGAACAAACACACCCACACCCCACTGAACATAAGTGGATCTGCAGTGGAAGTGGTCTCCAGCTACAAATACTTGGGTGTACACATGAATGATAACCTCAGCTGGAGCAACAACACCACCAGCCTGATCAAGAAAGGTCATCAGAGACTCTACTTCCTCAGACGGCTGAGACGAGCTGGTCTGAGCAGCCCAGTCCTCACCTCCTTCTACAGGTGTGCAGTGGAGAGCATCCTGTGCTCCAGCATCAACGTGTGGCATGGAGGCTGCACAGCTGCAGAAAGAAAAGCTCTACAGAGAGTGGTGAAGGCTGCACAGAAGTCTGTTGGAGTCAGTCTCCCCACCATCACAGACATTTACACCTCCAGATGCAGGAAAAGAGCCACCTGCATCATGAAAGACCTCACTCACCCAGCACACTCACTCTTTGCCCCACTCCCCTCAGGACGGAGGTTGAGGAGCATCAAATGTAGAACCACTAGACTGAGGAACAGCTTCTACCCTGAGGCTGTTAGACTCATGAATAAATAAATAATAAGAATAAACACTGCAAAATATCACATCATGCTGATGCTGATCTGTTTTCTTGTTGCTGTGTTCATCTGTGACCATCTGCTCATACAGACTCATGTTCGTGCTGCTGTTTGTAATGATGTTTTTCTATTACATTAATGCTTAGTGTATTTCTAGTTGATGTTTTTCTTAGTTAATCCTAGATGTTATTACTGTTTTTCTCTTGCATTTGTTGTTGGATGTAACTGGGACCCTATGTACATAATCTTGTTTCATCACATGTACCACATGCGGTGCAAATGACAATAAAGATTCTCTGACTCTCTGACTCTGAAAGGGTCCTGGAGAACCCTCATGCCTCGCTGAGACGCATGCGACAGGGTACGTCATGGATCCGTGGGGAGAGTGGAAGCTGATGTGCCTTGCTGTGTTGTCCCAAGAGGATGTCAAAGATTTATACAACATTGGATTTATGATAGCAGGGTTTCTGCTTTTTCGCACCGCCGGATACCTACAGTACGTTATTGGCTATTAAAGAAGACGGCGGTAGCAGTTTCGACCATGGCAAAGCTGCCGACCTTATGTGATGGATTAATTTGTGCTTCCAGCTCTCAGACTCAGCTGATTTACAAACTCAACTACAAGATGGAAGCGATTTATGAGAATGCGGCTTCTGGAACTCACCAGCAGGTTGGGGTTGACCTTGGAGAAGGTTAATAAGCACAGACAAGCAGAAAGCCCACAAATCTACCTGTAGTCATTTTGGATCATCGAGAGCACCAGCAGAACTCGAGGCTGACGAGAAAACAGTCTGCCTGCACAAAAAAACAACTGTGGCTTATCTGAATCTGGTCTCCCCATTTGGCCTTGAATAGGCCAACTCATCAAATTGCTCCTGGGGATGTGTAAACTAAGAAGGCTATCTGGAAGTGCTTCATGGACAAATCTCACCGTCTTGTCGTCAAAATTAATTTGTAATGTGTCTATAAATGTCTGGTAGAGTTTTTTTTTATGTCTTAAATAATGTCCTGACAAGGACAAAGTGTGAAGAGATCTTTTTTTAATACCACTATCCTCGTGGTCTTTGCCCTTTTCTATCTAAAGAATAAGGGGCCGTGCTCCTATAGGTGCTGCAGCCACGTGCACTCCGTCCATCTTTTGGACGACTCTACAGATACAATCTCGCTGTACTTCACTGTGCAATGATAATTAAAGCTTATTCTGAATCTGACAGGCATCAGTGACCGCACGCCTGTGAGGTTCACAGAAAATGCATGTGAATTTAAGAGGGCACTAAAAATCTCGATGTGAAGAAAAACATGTTGAATCTGCGTTTTTATTCAGAACAACTAACCTGTGAAGATTCATGAAGTCGACAAGGTGTAGCCAGTCACACATGGTCATGTATAGCTGTGTGAAGTAAGTAATTGTGTTATGTCAGCGACTGAAGGACGTAGCAGAATCATTAGAGCCAAGATGATACCTGACCCTTCATAGCTGACTGGTACTGTTCCAGAACCTTTCAACTGTACAGTGTGCATGGCCACATGTTCATGTGCTGCTACTTAACTTGATCTTTTACAACCAGAACACAGCGTTGTTTACAGACCCTGCATTTTCTGACGGCCTTCTCATCTTCACTCTTTGCCCTGCTGTCAACAAACTGATCCTCTCCAACTCTGTCTCAAGTGAACAGTCTACATCCAGTCACGACAACATCCCAGAGGTCTTGCTCTTTACAAACTTTGTTTGTCACTTCACATGGTCAGGAGCATTCTAGTGTCTGTGGTTTCTCAACACAGTGGCGATGATGATTCATTCACTTGTCCAGAAAGTCTCACATGCTGAGCTTCAAGTGTGGGACAAAATCTTACAGTGCGCCTTCGCTCCAAGAACGAGCAGCAGAAACTGAGAGCTGAAACTCCTGCCCTGATATCCAGGACCTTACAAACAATACGATCACTGATGGTCGTGTACGAAATCAAAGTCACCAGGAGACACAAAGAAAGAAAGAAATATTTAAAGTTGCCATATCAGAGAGATCGGAGTCAGTCAGAGTTTCTTTATTTGTGGTGGTACATGAGGTGGAACGAAATTGTGAACACGGGGTTCCAACAAAAGTATAAATTGTAAAGAAAGACAGTAATAAGATCTAAGATATGAATTAAGAAAAAAACATTAACTAAAATATGCTAAGCACTAATAGCATAAAAACAATATGCTGAACAGCAGCACGAACATGAGTCTGTGTGAGCAGATGAGCACGCATGAACACAGCAACATGAAACAGATCAGCAGCAACATGAAACAGATCAGCAGCAACATGAAACAGATCAGCAGCAACATGAAACAGATCAGCAGCAACATGAAACAGATCAGCAGCAACATGAAACAGATCAGCAGCAACATGAAACAGATCAGCAGCAACATGAAACAGATCAGCAGCAACATGAAACAGATCAGCAGCAACATGAAACAGATCAGCAGCAACATGAAACAGATCAGCAGCAACATGAAACAGATCAGCAGCAACATGAAACAGATCAGCAGCAACATGAAACAGATCAGCAGCAACATGAAACAGATCAGCAGCAACATGAAACAGATCAGCAGCAACATGAAACAGATCAGCAGCAACATGAAACAGATCAGCAGCAACATGAAACAGATCAGCAGCAACATGAAACAGATCAGCAGCAACATGAAACAGATCAGCAGCAACATGAAACAGATCAGCAGCAACATGAAACAGATCAGCAGCAACATGAAACAGATCAGCAGCAACATGAAACAGATCAGCAGCAACATGAAACAGATCAGCAGCAACATGAAACAGATCAGCAGCAACATGAAACAGATCAGCAGCAACATGAAACAGATCAGCAGCAACATGAAACAGATCAGCAGCAACATGAAACAGATCAGCAGCAACATGAAACAGATCAGCAGCAACATGAAACAGATCAGCAGCAACATGAAACAGATCAGCAGCAACATGAAACAGATCAGCAGCAACATGAAACAGATCAGCAGCAACATGAAACAGATCAGCAGCAACATGAAACAGATCAGCAGCAACATGAAACAGATCAGCAGCAACATGAAACAGATCAGCAGCAACATGAAACAGATCAGCAGCAACATGAAACAGATCAGCAGCAACATGAAACAGATCAGCAGCAACATGAAACAGATCAGCAGCAACATGAAACAGATCAGCAGCAACATGAAACAGATCAGCAGCAACATGAAACAGATCAGCAGCAACATGAAACAGATCAGCAGCAACATGAAACAGATCAGCAGCAACATGAAACAGATCAGCAGCAACATGAAACAGATCAGCAGCAACATGAAACAGATCAGCAGCAACATGAAACAGATCAGCAGCAACATGAAACAGATCAGCAGCAACATGAAACAGATCAGCAGCAACATGAAACAGATCAGCAGCAACATGAAACAGATCAGCAGCAACATGAAACAGATCAGCAGCAACATGAAACAGATCAGCAGCAACATGAAACAGATCAGCAGCAACATGAAACAGATCAGCAGTGTCAAAATATGCAGGACTTTTGGGTTGAAAACAGACTTATACTGCTACAAAAATCTTTACAACACATATACACACACATGGTAAGTTGCCTTTGGCACAGGGCTGAGAGCAGGGTGTGGTACACTTTTTATCCCTTGGTGTTTGACCCTAGATTAGTTTAATTTATATGGCATTTTAAACTCATTTGGTTTTTATTTTATATATGCTTTGTCTGTATTTTGGTAAACCATCTTTGTGTTATTTCATGGCATTTTTTGGTTAACCCTGTGCTATAAGAAATAAGTTTGAGTCAGGCCTTACATGCACACACTAGGCAGAAAAACCAAGGCCTCTGAAAAGCAGCAGGTCTCTCTCTGAGAAAATATGGATCAAAACTAGATAAGAAGCTGCAAGTTGTTGCAAAGAGCTTGGGCTTCTTGTCAAGAAGAAAGAAAATAGTTTTAGGGTATTTAAATCTCATACAGAACTGATCAAGCATATAAATATAATCTTTTATTGGATAGCGATAAAATCATAGCATTTTGAATCATGATGCAGACACACGAAGCCATACGAACAGCAGGCCTCATATTTATCCAAACACACGCTCAAGGTAGGAGCAAGACAACCAGGCCTCTTCTTAGTGTTTCACACAGCTGCAGAAGAGAGTTACTGAGGAAGGTAGTTTTTGCTTTGGCTTCAAGGACTGTTTAAAAGTAACAAAAATTATTTTAACAAAATAATAAGAATAGCAATTATTAGAAGCAAAGCGTTATTGCAGACAGATGAAACTTCTTACCAATACAAGCATGCACACAGAGAGACACACAAGGAGTTATAATAATAATAACACATACGCTCTTGAGCAGGTCTGCTTGGAGCAGAAATATAGGTCAGATAGATAAAAACGTGCACACTTTTGGCAGAGCAGAAGAGAGGCTGCAAGGTTGATTCAAAGCCTGTTAGAAAGGGCAAGCATTTACAGCAAAGAAAGGAGCATGCATACCTGTTTCAAACAAATTAGAAAGTTTCTGGGTTGTGAGAAAGTGTTGATTCATTGGATTGAGAGGAAACAGTGTTTTTCATGAAAAGAAACTGCAGGTTTCACTCACTCACACACCAGATAAAAAGTGATCTTCAGGAGAGTGAAAGTAGCAGGCTTGTTTCCTCATAGGGAGCTAGCTGAACACCTAGTATCTGACTTTTTGTATGTCTTGCATGCATCTTATAGTAACTATCTTTGTGTGGTAATTCTCTGACGGCTCTGTGGTTGTTAAGTTTGCAGTGACCCACTAAGCACAGGCCAGCACCTCCACACACAAACTCCACAGACAGAGAAAAACAAGCTCTTATCAGAACAAGTCTGCTCATTTCGCAGCTGCAGAGGAGTGAAGCTGTAGATGAGTTTTGGAGTATTCTAAATAAATGAATCTATCATATAAAACCGATTTAGATAGAAGCCTTTTTATTTTTATTCTTTTATTACGCTTAAAGCCTGTGAGAAGTGATGTGATATATGTTTTCTTTTATGATTCACGGTAAACCAAAGAGGTTCTCCACTGCTGGGTATTGAAAAATGGTTTTAAATATTACATAGCACCTTAAAAAAGTGTTTTTTCCACAGTTTGGGTAAATGTAGGTAAAAGTTGAGGATCTGGGTGAAAGTTTAAACCTGTCTGACCAGACTCTCGTGTGAAGGGAGGGTGAGAGCGAAGGAGAGACATTATGTCATTGTTCAGTGAGGGCTGAGAGGAGGTGTAAAAAGTTACCTCATCATTAACCAATGAGTACTAACAAAATGATGTAATCCTCCGATGGGGGGAGCAGAAAAAGCCCAGTTTCCTTATAAAAGATGAAAGTCTGAGAAGAAAAATTGCTGAGTTTTTGGACCCCTGAAGAATTCTTGTGGATTATAACTGAAATCTCTGGAGCTGAAAAGAAGAAGATTGGATTATCTGAAAAAGGGTTTTTCTTTTTGATCAACAAAGAATACTTTTTTGCCTCTCAGCCCGGATATTTCCACCTTTTTCACAATTTGGACTGGCTTCAGAGATGGAATAATTTTCCTATTCTTTTGGAAATCCCTTGTGGCACTTTCTGACAAAAAAGGTAGGTTATATTCCCAGTTTAATCCACAGCTAAATTTATATTAAGAGTAAATTATTAATTAACAGTAAAAAAGCCTCCTTTTATACAAGAAGATTAAATAATCGGTTGAAACCAACAAAGCGGAGATCTTCTCGCTGAAAGCAGACTGGTTTATCAGCTTGTTTGAGCTAAAAGGAGCACGGAGTTCTTGTTGTCCTCCCTGCTGCTGCAAAAGGGCCTTTGAAAGCTCAACGGAGCTGTGAATGGATGTTTTTACATTTTTATCGGAGTAACTGATTTTTCCTGGATATAATTATTTTTATTTTTTACAAGATTTTTTTTTTAAGTTTAAAGAGAGGTTTTGTGCGTCGAGAGATCAGACTGCAGCAAGCTGAATGTTTGGAAAACAATCTTTGATGGATTAAAGCTGATTTTGCTGAAGGGATCCTGAAGATTGGAAAGTCAGTTATTGTTTTCGGGTCACCCGGTCTGACTACGGAGTGAAACCTACCAGCTGGAAGCTGACTGACCTTGGATATTCGGCCAGGAGAACACGATGTTCTAATTTTAGCCTCAGGCCTGCTTTGAAGGCCTTGTTCATCAGCATCGCAGAACAACTGAATGGATTACAATATCTTTGAATGGATAACACTTTTGAGGAATAATTGATTTTGCCTGGGAGGATTACCAGATTTTTTAGCCCTGAACAGTTTTGATGGATTACAACTGGGATTTTTAACACGACAGAATTACCTGGAGTTTTTCTGTGGAATTACAACGAAGACTTATTCAGTCTGCTGGAAGTGCGGGCTTTCCTGACTGGATTATAGCAGGATTAAATGAAGGTTTCTTTGGTGGGATTACAAAACAAGTCTTTCCTAAAGTGGATGATTACAAAACAAGTTTTTCCTGAAGGATTAAAAACACAAGCTTTTCCTATGCGGGATTAAACAAAGATTTGTCCAGTCTGCTGGAGTGCAGACTTCTGATTGGAGCACAACAGCGTTACCTGGAGGGTTTTTCTGTAGAAAAATAACAAGATTTCCCTGGTTGAATCATAACAAGGTTTCCTGAACAAAAGTAGAATACTTAATGTGGAGTGCTCATTGGATTACAACTCAAATTTAATTAAGGATTGAAAATATCTTAGAGCCCGGTGTGTGGAAGACATCTTTTGGTGAGCTGTGAATCATTTTATCTCTTAAATGCAAATCATGTAACCTGATTAAATCTTTTCTGTAGTAAGTAGTGCTTATGCTGTTACCCCTGCAACTAAATAATAAAGAAACATAAAAACGTACAAATTTGGATTTTCCTTTGACTCACCTTGATATTAAATGATGGAAAACTTGGTTCAAGATAACAACAAGATTATTGGAGGTTTTAAATGGTTGTGTTAGCCAAAAAGATATAAACAACATCCTAGGATTTTACTTTCCAAGATCCTAAAATTTATTAGGCCAGAAACAATTACCATCTACAGAGGTAAGCTGTCGTTTAATGCATGTTTCTCCGGGAGATACGATCTGACTCCATTCTGCTAAGTCAGGCTATCAAATCGGAGTGGGACTAAGGGTGTGACATGTCAGATGTAGACAGTGAACAAGCCTAAGTGAATTACCTCGTCTCAGCCTTAATTCTAACTAATCTTGAGACATATCGGGTAATACTCGTGTGCAAGGATAAAAGTTAAAAAACCCGTTACTGGAGAGGCTGGAGTGAGGACTTGTCGCAAGATCCTGCGGCTAACCTCACTCACGTAGAATTAACAGCAGCAACATGAAACAGATCAGCAACATGAAACAGATCAGCAGCAACATGAAACAGATCAGCAACAACATGAAACAGATCAGCAGCAACATGAAACAGATCAGCAGCAACATGAAACAGATCAGCAGCAACATGAAACAGATCAGCAGCAACATGAAACAGATCAGCAGCAACATGAAACAGATCAGCAGCAACATGAAACAGATCAGCAGCAACATGAAACAGATCAGCAGCAACATGAAACAGATCAGCAGCAACATGAAACAGATCAGCAGCAACATGAAACAGATCAGCAGCAACATGAAACAGATCAGCAGCAACATGAAACAGATCAGCAACATGAAACAGATCAGCAACATGAAACAGATCAGCAACATGAAACAGATCAGCAACATGAAACAGATCAGCAACATGAAACAGATCAGCAACATGAAACAGATCAGCAACATGAAACAGATCAGCAACATGAAACAGATCAGCAACATGAAACAGATCAGCAACATGAAACAGATCAGCAACATGAAACAGATCAGCAACATGAAACAGATCAGCAACATGAAACAGATCAGCAACATGAAACAGATCAGCAACATGAAACAGATCAGCAACATGAAACAGATCAGCAACATGAAACAGATCAGCAACATGAAACAGATCAGCAACATGAAACAGATCAGCAACATGAAACAGATCAGCAACATGAAACAGATCAGCAACATGAAACAGATCAGCAACATGAAACAGATCAGCAACATGAAACAGATCAGCAACATGAAACAGATCAGCAGCAACATGAAACAGATCAGCAGCAACATGAAACAGATCAGCAGCAACATGAAACAGATCAGCAGCAACATGAAACAGATCAGCAGCAACATGAAACAGATCAGCAGCAACATGAAACAGATCAGCAGCAACATGAAACAGATCAGCAGCAACATGAAACAGATCAGCAGCAACATGAAACAGATCAGCAGCAACATGAAACAGATCAGCAGCAACATGAAACAGATCAGCAGCAACATGAAACAGATCAGCAGCAACATGAAACAGATCAGCAACA